>OY754977.1:20917894-21222698 GCA_963576475.1 Molanna angustata
CCGAACACCAGATAACTCTACCGATATCCATATCTCTTTCTATAGTGTGATTCAGGACATAAATATTATATTAGGTAAATGGTGTCGAAATAAGTATTTTATTTATAAAAAACAACATCTGAATTCATGATAACGTCTCATTGATATTTTTTGACTTTATGCTTGTATCCCCAATATCAATCTCAGTCTCTTCTAAAAAACGCTTCAAAATGTTTGCATCCGTTTTATCTTTGGACTGAAAAAAAAAATCGAACATATTTCTCATTACCGTAATCTTCTTCATTGGCCCAAGATACGACAACGACGTAATATACATATCTTGTCATTACTATACAATGTCCTTTTTAATCCGAATTTACCTCAGTATTACAAAGATAAATTCACTTATCTTTCAAGCCACGGGCGTCCACTTCGATCTGCTGAACGTGCTTTACTATCTATCCCTATTCATAGTTCTGAATTTTTTAGCTCTTCATTTGAAGTACATTCAGCTAGACTATGGAATAGCCTAAGTCCTGATATAACGTGGTCTATCTCACTAAACATCTTCAAGAAAAGGCTAAAGCAAAAATATTTATCTGACAACACCTGATTACATCTTCCTCTCCTCTTCCTTTCCTTATCCTTTAGTTTTCCTATCATTGCTATGAATTGTTCTTATTTGCTATCTTCTTTGTTTTTTTTTTACTTTTCTTCTGCTATCTTTATTTATTTTGTAATGTGATTAACTTATTGCCATAGTACACATTGTTTTGTATATTTAGCATTTACTCTGGTTGGTTGGAAGAAATTGTCATTAGGCAATAAGTCCGCTAGTGTAGTAATTATATGTATGTACAAGAAGATTAAAATAAAAATGCACTACATTCAGAATGGGTGATGAACCTCATTGCTGAACTATAATATGTAGATGTTATTTTGTCTCTTGAATTTTCGATTACCCGGCTCTTACGGGACAACCGAAAAAGATGCTAATAGAAAAGAGTGGAAGCACTATTCTAAGACGCTATCTTGCAGCAAACACGCATGTGTCGTGCTTCATTTTGAAAGGTGTTCGGGACAAAAGGGACGCCATGTCCCACAATGTAGCACCTTTCATTTTGAAAGGTGCTACATTGTGGGACATGGCGTGATGGTATGAATGAATTCAATTTCATTTGTTTCACTCGTACGAGAATTTTTGAAATTAGAATATAGGAATGCAGATACATTGAAATATTAAGTGATTCCATTTGTGGCCCTTAGAAATATCGATTACATGAAAATTCTTCGAAACACAATTGTTCGAATGCGCAATTGTACGAATAATAATTTTTCGAAAATCAGTTATCAGAATGACAATTGTCCGAAAGAAAATTATTCGAACTAACATTTGTTGGAAAACCCAATTGACTGAATTTAATATATTTTTGTCATTATGTTGCCTCTATTTGAAATATTTGTTGCAAGTTAAATATATTCCACGTAGACTATTATTACTTGTTGTATTGTTGTTGGATAATCTCAATATCATGGATTTTGATGAAACCTCTTGCCTTTCATGAGGCTACATACATCAAAGCTGATGTGGGGTATAAAAGTCCATGAAAATAAAATAAAATACAAAAAAACACACAGCAAACAATGAAAAGAAACAGTGGGCATGAAAAACGATACATTGAAACTGCTTAATTGTTCTCGAAAACGATGAAAAACGATGTGGTCTGCCAACTAAACGTCCAAAATCCCCCGGAGAATGCCTCACTTCGATTCATACAAAATTTGTTAACTACGACATCTAGTATATTATAATAAAAATCTATGGTTTATTCCTCTCACAATACTACCAACATGACTTCATAAAAATTCGAACAATTATAATTTCTGATAATTGTGTGTTCGTAAAATTGTTTTTCGAAAAAATGTGATTCGAATAATTGCCATTCGTAAAATTGAGCACTCGAATAACTTTCCTTTCACCGAAATATCAAGTCCAACAACTTGAAACTGCCGAAAATTACAAATTGCCACTTCGGTATGTGCCTTGATGATCCGCCCTGCGTTGTGTAGGAGCCGCAAAGCCTCTACCAAAAATACACAAGTTTCCATTATTAGTCAAAAAAGTTTTGCATTTCGGGTGGATTGGTTCAATATACATAAGATTATACATATATATGTACCTATATATTCGCCGGGTCGAGTTCGGAAACTGTCAAAATATTCTGAACCTGTCAATTTTTGACAGGTTCAGAATATAATTTTTGTACATATTTTTACCCCAATATGAATTCAAGGTTTAGATTATTTGGAGCTATGCGGGAGTACAATTTATGGGTTACTTTAAGGAAGGTAAATTATTTAATATAATGAAAATCTTGTAAAATGAATGATAATGGAAAAGTAGTTAATGGGTTTGATGGTTGAAACTTACACTGACAACTGGTTGGAGTCTCATTTTCAACTGTCGATTTGTTCAAGAGAATTAAATTCTCTTAATGAATCAACAGTATTAAGCCAAGACGCGTGAATTAAGGAACATTTGGAAGAAGGGAACATTTTGTTTGGTGTAGTGGACTTTTTGCAGGCCAAAAACATCAACTTAGAGGCTTTGCAGCATATATGTTCTATAAAAGTACTAGAGGACTCTGAGAAATGCCATAAGGTCTCAGGTTCAATGAAAGGAAAACCCTGATCTATTTCCTTCTCGCGGTGGGGGGTGAGCGACATAACTTTGTCGGCGAATATAGACAGGGACCGAGTGTTGGCCGGAATAAGCTGACTCCCAGCTAACCTCCCCAGGCAAAGCTGATTAGGGCACTCTATTGCCCTGGAGATAGTAAATGATCTCCAAAGGCGGAAGAACCTTTATGGTCAACGGCATAGGATGTGGAAAGCAACGGGAAGCTACCACATTAAAGGCCCAAGTGGCATCCCAAGAACCAGAAGATGAACACATCTCAAGTAAAATTTTCCGGAGATAAAATAGTCCCCCAATCGGATCTCCGGGCGGGGACTGCTCAAGATAGAAGTGCAGAAAATAAGACAAACCCAAAATCAAACAAGAAAGATAAACAGCTTACAAGATGCGCGACGTGGAATGTCCGAACATTGCTACAGAATAGCAAACTCGATAACCTAAAATTAGAAATGCAGAAGATGAAACTAAATGTCTTGGGGATAGCAGAGATGAGATGGCCAAATTGCGGCGACTTTGGAGTGAAGAATACAGAATAATCCACACGGGATGCATTGAAGATAGGCCTGGCCAGGGAGGAGTAGGTATTGCATTGTGCAAGGAATGAGGTAAGCGAGTAAAGGGATATGTGCAATATAAGGGTAGAGTTATTCTAGTCAAAGTAGAAACCAAACCTGTGGATACAGTATTGATCCAAGTATATATGCCTACCTCAAGTCATGATGACCAGAAAGTGGAGGAAGTCTATGATTTACTAGATAAACTAATCCTAGAAGTGAAAGCTGGAGAAAACTTCCGTTTGGGGTCGAGTTATGGAACGCTTTGGAGAAGCTCAAACTGTCGCCCTTGACATCTCTAAAGCTTTCGACCGGGTTTGGCACCGAGGTCTCTTAATGAAACTCCCTTCTTATGGACTACCCCAGTCTCTGT
The DNA here is from genome assembly GCA_963576475.1 of Molanna angustata. Taxonomy (NCBI): domain Eukaryota; kingdom Metazoa; phylum Arthropoda; class Insecta; order Trichoptera; family Molannidae; genus Molanna; species Molanna angustata. The sequence continues at coordinate 20,921,499 of OY754977.1, forward strand.
GTACTTGGATTGCGAATTTTTTAAAAGATCGCGAAGTCATAACTGTAGTGGACGGTTGCTCTTCTTCTCCCCATTCCATTAATGCGGGAGTCCCTCAAGGGTCCATTCTATCTCCAACCCTATTCCTCCTACATATCAATGACTTGCTCTTATGCGCCCCCATCCACTGTTACGCTGATGACAGCACAGTCCATGACAATTTCTCTTTTGACAAACCTCCTAAACAGAGTGAAATATCAGAAGCCCGGAAAGACCTTCATCAAAAAATAAATAGCTACCTCCACTCAATCAATACCTGGGGTGAAAGTAATCTTGTTTCATTTAACGTCTCAAAAACCCAAGCCTGTCTAATTTCTGCGAAGAGAAACCCCAATGAATTGCAAGTGTCTTTCAACGGAAGCACCCTACCTAACAGCAGCTCTATCGACCTGCTTGGAGTATCTATAACGAACCAATTACACTACAAGGGCTCCATCGAAGCTAAGGTGAAACTCGCCTCCAAAAAATTGAGCGTACTATATAGAGCGCGCAGATATTTTACTAAGACCCAGATCTGTATACTCTACAAAGCGCAAATACGCCCAATTATTGAATATGGCAGTCACCTCTGGAGTGGCGCCCCCCAATACCTACTGAATACCCTCGACGCTGTCCAAAGGCGTGCTATACGTCTGATTGATGATCCATCACTGACTGATGGATTGCAATCACTAGAACACAGACGCAGAGTCGGTATTTTAAGTTTATTCTATAGATACTACCACGGGAATTGCTCAAAAGAACTTGCATCTTTGGTCCCTCCTCCACCCACTCGCAACAGAGTCACTCGCTTCACTCAATCGCAGCATCCATTCACAGTGGACCTTCAACATATACGAACAAGTCGCTTCTCGAACTCCTTTATTAACACAGCAGCCCGACTGTGGAACGATCTTCCGAATTCTGTGTTTCCACCTTCGTACAACCCGGGTCTTTTTAAAATCCGAATTAATAAACTCTTTTCTAGATTGCAAACCCCTCCCAACGCTACGTAGTGCGCTTCTTCGGAAGAGTAAAATGGACCCAAATCCTAATAGCTGGCGTCCCCTACGAGATTGGAATGCTGTGGTAGGTGAAGGACGTGGTGGAAAATGTGTTGGACCCTTTGGCTTGGGAACGAGAAATGTGAGAGGCGACCGACTGACAGAATTCTGTACAAAACACAAACTGATAATCGCAAACACCTGTTTTGAGCACCATCCAAGACAACGATACACATGGAAGGCTCCAGGAGATCGATTAAGGCTACAGATTGACTATATAATGATTAAAGACAGATTTAAAAATCAAATAAAAGATTGCAGAAGTTACTCCAGCCCAGATATTGACAGTGACCACAATATGGTAATAGCCAAAAGTATACTTAAACTGAAAAAGATTAAAAGAAAAACTACCATTAAATGGAACACTAAAGCTCTAAAGAATAAAGAGGTAAAAGACAAGTTCTTTGAAAGGACACAAGGTTGTGATATGAATGCTCAGGATGAAGTAGATGAAATGTGGAGAGAAATAAAGACGAAAATTAAAACTGTGGCAGAGGAAGTCATTGGAAAAAGTAGACCTAGAGCAAGAAAAATCCTAGATATGATGGAGGAAAGGAGGAAATTGAAAAATAACTCTAGGGCACAAAGTGAATATAGAGCACTGAGGAACAGAATAAACAGAAAGTCAAGAGAAGCCAAAGAAATGTTCTACCAAAAGAAATGCAAAGAAATTAATGACAATATGGAAAAAGGGAATATTGAAACAGCTTATGCCTCAGTAAAAGATTTCTTTGGAAAGAAAACTGGAATAGGCAATGCGATAGAAGCAGAAGACGGCAAATTACTTTTTGAAGACACTCAAATTGGAGAGAGATGGAAACAATATCTGGAAATGCTTTATAATGGAAACAGTACTGATAATCTTGTAAATTTAATAGAAAATGAAGTTGATGTGGACGCTGATGATTTGGGAGACCCAATCACCAGAGAAGAATTTGACTACGCTTTGAAAATACTCAAAGATGGAAAATCTCCAGGAATTGATGAACTACCGGCCAAGCTAATGAAATCAGCAGGAAAAGGAGTTACAAATGCATTGTTTAGAATGACCCAGATGATTTATGATACAGGAATTCTGCCGGAAGACTTCAAAAAATGTCTAATTGTTACTTTACCCAAAAAAGCGGGTACGACAAAATGTGAGCAACATAGAACACTAAGCTTAATATCTCATGCCTCCAAAATACTGACTAATATTGTTTTAAAGAGAATCGAACCAAAAGTAGAGGATTCTCTTACAAGAGACCAATTTGGATTTAGAAGAGGCATGGGAACTAGGGAGGCCATACTGTCGTTACGTGTGTTATTAGAGAAACGAATAAAGAGAAATCAAAACACATATATTGCTTTTGTGGATTTAGAAAAAGCATTTGATAAGGTAGAATGGAGAAAGCTCTTTAATGTAACAAGAAATTTAGGAGTGAAATACAGAGATAGGAGAATTATATTTGAGTTGTATAAGAATGAAGCTGCTATAATTGCATGTGGAAATGACCAAAAAGAAGCCAAAATAAGACAAGGGGTCAGACAGGGATGCTCTCTATCTCCAGTGCTTTTCAATGGGTATGTTCAGTGTGCAATAGATGTAATCAGAGATAAAATGAGTCATAGAGAAGGGGTGAAAATACACGGTAAGAAGATTGACATGATTAGATTTGCTGACGACATCGCACTGGTTGCTGCAAGTGAAGAGGAACTCACAGAAGCTTTGATAGTCATGGAGAATGTCTTGAACAAGGATTATAATATGAAAATTAATAAAAATAAGACTAAAGTGATGACTGTAGGCCGTGAGGAGCAGCAAATTAATGTGGTAATGTTCGGAGAAACATTGGAAAACACAAAAGAGTTCGTGTACCTCGGAAGTAGGATCTCTTGGGATGGGAGAACAAGGAAAGAAGTTGACAGCCGAATACATCAGGCAAGGCTGGCTTTCAACAAGAAGTCGAAGATCCTTGAGTCAAACAACCTAGACTTGAAACTCCGTAAGAGACTCACAAAAACATATGTGTGGAGCATACTGTTGTATGGCTGTGAGACATGGTGTCTTACCGAAAGAGACAGAAGTAGACTTGAGGCTTTCGAGATGTGGTGTTACAGAAGAATACTGGGAATTTCCTGGAGGGACCACATCACGAATGCCGAGGTTCTCAACAGAGTTGAAGAAGGCAGACACCTACTCAATACCATATCCGAGAGACGTGCTCGCTGGATTGGGCACATCTTGCGCCACGAGGGACTCCTACATGACCTAATGGAGGCAATGGTTGAGGGGACAAACCACAGGGGGCGCCCCCGACGGGAATATTTGGCCCAGGTGTGCGAGGACATGAACTGCACCACATATGTTGAGCTGAAAAAGGCTGCACAGGATAGAGAGAAGTGGAAAGCGAGATGTAGACTTCTTCTGCAAACCAATCCATAGGATTGAGACTTTTGATGATGTTGATGTTCTATATATATGGATGAATTCAGAATTTGAAGTGTCTGTGTGTGTCGTCTCCCCCCCCCCCTTTATAACTTTCGATCCGCTCAATTCACAGAGCCCAAAATTCCAGAATATACAGAAAGTTACCTATAGGCCTATAAAACTTTTATTATCAAAATTTTGATCAACTTTTGAATTTTTACTTCATTTTTCCATACATCTCAAAATCCATAAAAGCTAGAACGCTGAAAATTGCTATGAATGTACACCAATACAAAATCCAATTTATTTTCAAAAAAGTTACGGAGTGTCTTGAACATTTTTTTTTTAAATTTATTAATTTTTAATTTGTGTTTAAGTGTTTATAGTTTGGTACCAATTCTTGTATAAGACAAATTTCAAGTTTTTTTGTTTTGACTTTAGCATACATCATTATATAGATACTTGTCATCTAAAGAATATGAAATCTAAAGTAATAAGAGAATAATAATGTTTATGTGTGTGTTTGTCTCACGCCTCCCGTAATACCGGAATTAATTCAAGATGTGGTTTATGTGCGTGCATGTACCTGTTTATTCTAAGTAGTGTCACACTAAACAAATATGTTTCAATAATTAAGTTTTTCGTAATAAAATGATCAACAATATAACTGTCAAAAAGTTTACTTTTTTGCGCGGATATATCTGTTTACTTTAAAGTAAGAATTACGTATTTATACGAATATAATATATTCGGGTTTTGTCCAACACATAACCCTTTATGACGTTTATCTATATTATAAATTTGAATGTTTGTATCTATGTATCTATGTATGTATCTATGTATGTGTTGAATGCGCACCTAAACCGCTCATCCGATTGCGATGAAACTTTGGTGAACTGTCGAGAGTATACCAGGGATGGTTTCTGGATCAAATTTTTTTTTCTTCTTCTTCTTCATCGAGTATCAGGTCATTTTACCTATGAAGGTGGACTATCCTGGGAAAAGTTCATTCAATTTCAATGAAACTTAGAAGAATTGTCGAGTGTATGCCCGGGATGGTTTCTGGATTAAAAAAAAATCTTCTTCTTCTTCTTCATCGGGTATCAGGTCATTTTACCTATGAAGGTGGACTACCCTGAGAACCGTTCATCCGATTGCAATGAAACTTTAGTGAATTGTCGAGCGTATGACCGGGATAGTTTCTGGATTAAAATAAATTTCTTCTTCTTCTTCTTCATCGAGTATCAGGTCATTTTACCTATGAAGGTGGACTATCCTGAAAACCGTTCATCCGATTGCAATGAAACTTTGGTGAATTGTCGAGCGTATGCCCGGGATGGTTTCTGGATTAAATTTTTTTTCTTCTTCTTCTTCTTCATCGGGTATAAGGTCATTTTACCTATGAAGGTAAAATGACCTTATACTCTAGGAGAAGAAGCTCCAACTGTCCTTCCATCTCTTCGCAGGTCTTCCAGGACAGTTTCTGGATTTAAACTTTTTTCTTCTTCTTCTTCTTTATCGTGTATTTGGTCATTTCACCTATGAAGGTGTAGTTTCCTGGGAGAATAAGATGCAACTGTCCTACCATCCCTTCACAGGTCTTCCAGAACGGTTTCTGGATTCAAACTTTTTTCTTCTTCTTCTTCTTCTTTATCGTGTATTTGTTCATTTTACCTATGAAGTTGGTGAATCCTGGAAAAAGAAGGTCCAACTGTCCTTTCATCTCTTCGTAGGTCTTCCCAGTATTGTGTCGGGAATTAAACTTTTTCTTCACCTACTTAAGGGACGAGAGGTAATGAAGGGAAGGGAGGTACCGGCAGGCCTGACGGGACGGCAGTAACTGAAGGGACTGGAGTAACTGAAGGGACTGGAGTAACTGAAGGGACGGGAGTAACTGAAAGGACGGGAGTAACTGAAGGGACGGGAGTAACTGAAGGGACGGGAGTAACTGAAGGTACGGGAGTAACTGAAGGGACGGGAGAAACTGAAGGGACGGGAGTAACACAAGGAACGGGAGTAACTGAAGGGACGGGAGTAACTGAAGGGACGGGAGTAACACAAGGGACGGGAGTAACCGAAGAGACGGGAGTAACCGAAGGGACGGGAGTAACCGAAGGGACGGGAGTAACCGAAGGGACGGGAGTAACCGAAGGGACGGGAGTAACCGAAGGGACGGGAGTAACCGAAGGGACGGGAGTAACCGAAGGGACGGGAGTAACCGAAGGGACGGGAGTAACCGAAGGGACGGGAGTAACCGAAGGGACGGGAGTAACCGAAGGGACGGGAGTAACCGAAGGGACGGGAGTAACCGAAGGGACGGGAGTAACCGAAGGGACGGGAGTAACCGAAGGGACGGGAGTAACCGAAGGGACGGGAGTAACCGAAGGGACGGGAGTAACCGAAGGGACGGGAGTAACCGAAGGGACGGGACCTACTGAAGGGACGGGAGGTAATGAAGGGACGGGAGGTAATGAAGGGAAGGGAGGTACTGAAGGGTCTGAAGGGACGGGAGTAACTGAGGGGACGGGAGTAACTGAAGGGACGGGAGTAACTGAAGGGACGGGAATAACTGAGGGGACGGGAGTAACTGAAGGGACGGGAGTAACTGAAGGGACGGGAGTAACTGAAGGGACGGGAGTAACTGAAGGGACGGGAGTAACTGAAGGGACGGGAGTAACTGAAGGGACGGGAGTAACTGAAGGGACGGGAGTAACTGAAGAAACGGGAGTAACTGAAGGGACGGGAGTAACTGAAGAGACGGGAGTAACTGAAGGGACGGGAGTAACTGAAGGGACGGGAGTAACTGAAGGGACGGGAGTAACTGAAGGGACGGGAGTAACTGAAGAGACGGGAGTAACTGAAGGGACGGCAGTAACTGAAGGGACTGGAGTAACTGAAGGGACTGGAGTAACTGAAGGGACGGGAGTAACTGAAAGGACGGGAGTAACTGAAGGGACGGGAGTAACTGAAGGGACGGGAGTAACTGAAGGTACGGGAGTAACTGAAGGGACGGGAGAAACTGAAGGGACGGGAGTAACTGAAGGGACGGGAGTAACTGAAGGGACGGGAGTAACACAAGGGACGGGAGTAACCGAAGAGACGGGAGTAACCGAAGGGACGGGAGTAACCGAAGGGACGGGAGTAACCGAAGGGACGGGAGTAACCGAAGGGACGGGAGTAACCGAAGGGACGGGAGTAACCGAAGGGACGGGAGTAACCGAAGGGACGGGAGTAACCGAAGGGACGGGAGTAACCGAAGGGACGGGAGTAACCGAAGGGACGGGAGTAACCGAAGGGACGGGAGTAACCGAAGGGACGGGAGTAACCGAAGGGACGGGAGTAACCGAAGGGACGGGAGTAACCGAAGGGACGGGAGTAACCGAAGGGACGGGAGTAACCGAAGGGACGGGAGTAACCGAAGGGACGGGAGTAACCGAAGGGACGGGAGTAACCGAAGGGACGGGACCTACTGAAGGGACGGGAGGTAATGAAGGGACGGGAGGTAATGAAGGGAAGGGAGGTACTGAAGGGTCTGAAGGGACGGGAGTAACTGAGGGGACGGGAGTAACTGAAGGGACGGGAGTAACTGAAGGGACGGGAATAACTGAGGGGACGGGAGTAACTGAAGGGACGGGAGTAACTGAAGGGACGGGAGTAACTGAAGGGACGGGAGTAACTGAAGGGACGGGAGTAACTGAAGGGACGGGAGTAACTGAAGGGACGGGAGTAACTGAAGGGACGGGAGTAAATGAAGGGACGGGAGTAACTGAAGAAACGGGAGTAACTGAAGGGACGGGAGTAACTGAAGGGACGGGAGTAACTGAAGGGACGGGAGTAACTGAAGGGACGGGAGTAACTGAAGGGACGGGAGTAACTGAAGGGACGGGAGTAACTGAAGGGACGGGAGTAACACAAGGGACGGGAGTAACCGAAGAGACGGGAGTAACCGAAGGGACGGGAGTAACCGAAGGGACGGGAGTAACCGAAGGGACGGGAGTAACCGAAGGGACGGGAGTAACCGAAGGGACGGGAGTAACCGAAGGGACGGGAGTAACCGAAGGGACGGGAGTAACCGAAGGGACGGGAGTAACCGAAGGGACGGGAGTAACCGAAGGGACGGGAGTAACCGAAGGGACGGGAGTAACCGAAGGGACGGGAGTAACCGAAGGGACGGGAGTAACCGAAGGGACGGGAGTAACCGAAGGGACGGGAGTAACCGAAGGGACGGGAGTAACCGAAGGGACGGGAGTAACCGAAGGGACGGGAGTAACCGAAGGGACGGGAGTAACCGAAGGGACGGGACCTACTGAAGGGACGGGAGGTAATGAAGGGACGGGAGGTAATGAAGGGAAGGGAGGTACTGAAGGGTCTGAAGGGACGGGAGTAACTGAGGGGACGGGAGTAACTGAAGGGACGGGAGTAACTGAAGGGACGGGAATAACTGAGGGGACGGGAGTAACTGAAGGGACGGGAGTAACTGAAGGGACGGGAGTAACTGAAGGGACGGGAGTAACTGAAGGGACGGGAGTAACTGAAGGGACGGGAGTAACTGAAGGGACGGGAGTAACTGAAGGGACGGGAGTAAATGAAGGGACGGGAGTAACTGAAGAAACGGGAGTAACTGAAGGGACGGGAGTAACTGAAGGGACGGGAGTAACTGAAGGGACGGGAGTAACTGAAGGGACGGGAGTAACTGAAGGGACGGGAGTAACTGAAGAGACGGGAGTAACTGAAGGGACGGGAGTAACTGAAGGGACGGGAGTAACTGAAGGGACGGGAGTAACTGAAGGGACGGGAGTAACTGAAGGGACGGGAGAAACTGAAGGGACGGGAGTAACTGAAGGGACGGGAGTAACTGAAGGGACGGGAGTAACTGAAGGGACGGGAGAAACTGAAGGGACGGGAGTAACTGAAGGGACGGGAGTAACTGAAGGGACGGGAGTAACTGAAGGGACGGGAGTAACTGAAGGGACGGGAGTAACTGAAGGGACGGGAGTAACTGAAGGGACGGGAGTAACTGAAGGGACGGGAGTAACTGAAGGGACGGGAGTAACTGAAGGGACGGGAGTAACTGAAGGGACGGGAGTAACTGGATGGACGTGAGTAACTGGAGGGACGGGAGTAACTGAAGGGACGGGAAGTACTGAAGAGTCTGAAGCGACGGGTGGTTATGGAGGACGATTTTTAATTATACTGGCAATACGAAGTTTGCCGGGGGTTCACTAGTCTATATTATAAATTTGAATGTTTGTATGTATCTATGTGTCTTTGTATGTGTTGAATGCGCTCCTAAACCGCTCATCCGATTGCGATGAAACTTTGGTGAACTGTCGAGAGTATACCAGGGATGGTTTCTGGATCAAAAAATTTTAACTTCTTCTTCTTCATCGAGTTTTAGGTCATTTTACCGATGAAGGTGGACTATCCTGAGAACCGTTCATCCGATCGCAATGAAACTTTGGTGAATTGTCGAGTGTATGCCTGGAATGTTTTCTAGATTAAAAAAAAATTCTTCTTCTTCTTCTTCATCGGGTATCAGGTCATTTTACCGATGAAGGTGGACTATCCTGAGAACCGTTCATCCGATCGCAATGAAACTTTGGTGAATTGTCGAGCGTATGACCGGGACCTACTGAAGGGACGGGAGGTAATGAAGGGACGGGAGGTAATGAAGGGAAGGGAGGTACTGAAGGGTCTGAAGGGACGGGAGTAACTGAAGGGACGGGAGTAACTGAGGGGACGGGAGTAACTGAAGGGACGGGAGTAACTGAAGGGACGGGAGTAACTGAAGGGACGGGAGTAACTGAAGGGACGGGAGTAACTGAAGGGACGGGAGTAACTGAAGGGACGGGAGTAACTGAAGGGACGGGAGTAACTGAAGGGACGGGAGTAACTGAAGGGACGGGAGTAACTGAAGGGACGGGAGTAACTGAAGGGATGGGAGGTACTAAAGGGACGGGAGGTACTGAAGGGACGGGAGGTACTGAAGGGATGGGAGATACTGAAGGGACGGGAGGTACTGAAGGGACGGGAGGTACTGAAGGGATGGGAGGTATTGAAGAGTCTGAAGCGACGGGTGGTTATGGAGGACGATTTTTAATTATTTTTTTTTTTTTTTTTTTATTTATTTATTTATTTATTTATTTATTTGGGACAGACAACAGCGACAGCAAAATAATGAAGGTACAGAACAATAAAATAAATCTTGCGCCAAAACATCTATCCACAAATTAAAATAATATGATCAATAAACATAAATAATAAACCAGAAAAAAAATGTTATTAAATAAAACAAAGTGAAAAAAAACAAACAAGATATCATGGTAGTGTGTAAAGGATTTTGTTTGATAGGAGATGAAGGGGTAGGGAGGAGGGGAAGAGGGAAGAAATGAAGGTCATGAAGGTGTCTGCCGCACTTCACTGGTTTACCACACAATCAACCGGCATCAGTTTACCTCGTATCATTTGTCGATATTTATTAAAACGAAATTGGAAAATATCAACATCATTAAAATTTTCATTGTATTGACGGCATATGCGCGGTATAATGGAGAATTTTCGATAGTTCGTTCTACATACTGGGACATGAAACAATTCAGGTCTTCTTGTCATTCTTACCGGGGCACGTAATTCAACTAATTTCACGATGTCAGGAGAATCGAAGTAGTTGTTCAATATTTTATATAGTAATGATTGATCATATAAGATGCGTCGGTTTTCGAGAGTGATAAATTTATGAAATATAACCGACTCCTGATAAGATGGAAATTGTAAGTGAAGTCGGAAATTAATGTGCCTGAGATATTTCTTTTGAACAGATTCTAATCTGCTTTTATGAGTGGTATAATTTGGAGTCCACACCGGGGTGCAATACTCTAAGTGTGGTCGAATATATGCTGAATAAAGTTTGTGCAATGTGTTTATATTCTTGAATGGTCGACACAGTCGGAGGATGTATCCCAGCGATTTAAGTGCTTTACCCATTATAGTGTCCAAATGTTTATCAAAAAGTAATTTGGAGTCCAAAATTATACCTAAATCTTTAATATGATCAACTACAATAAGTGAATTATTTTCAAGAGTATAATTAAAATGAATAATGTTTTTGTTACGGGTGAATGAAATCTTATTACATTTAGATACGTTTAAGTCGAGCCTATTTTGTCTGCAATATTCTGAGAGGTTGTTTAAATCGTGTTGAAGTTTTATGCAATCATCGAGTGATATTATTTTCAAGAACACTTTCATATCATCAGCATAAGCAACGTAATTAGAGTAAGCAAAGCACCCAGTAATGTCATGAATATAAATATTAAAAAGTAACGGTCCCAGGTGCGATCCCTGGGGTACGCCAGAAGGGGTAAGAATATATTCTGACACAGAATCTCCGATTTTAACTGATTGAGACCTGTTTTCAATATATGAGACGAACCATCTAAACAGATCACCATGTATCCCAACTAGTTTCAGCTTCTGAGACATAATCTTATGATCGACTTTATCGAAAGCCTTAGAGTAATCAGTGTAGATAGCATCTACCTGATATCCGTTCTCCATATTGCCTGTGATTTAATCCGTGAAAACAATCATATTTGACAACACTGAGCGCTTTCTTAAGAATCCGTGTTGCTGGTCTTGAATGTTCTTTAAAATATGTGTATACACATGATCGTATATAATACGTTCGAACAATTTGCTAAATACTGATAAGATCGATATTGGCCGATAGTTTTCGACTTTACTTCTAGTTCCTTTTTTGTGTATGGGGATGATAAATGCTTCTTTAAATTTATTGGGAAATTTTCCCTCTTTCATCGATTTATTGAAAAGTAACGTTAATGGTAAAGCTAAATTTACAGCACATTTCTGTATAAAATGTGGGGGGATATTGTCACTTCCGGGCCCCTTAGTAACGTCTAAACTCTGAAGATATTTGAGCATATCGATTTGATCAATATAAACACCACCTATTCCGTGCTGAGTAATAGAATCACAAGGAACCTCACTGTCTTGTACTATTGTGGTAGGTACATTTTTGTCGTATATAGAATTAAAATATTTGGAGAATAACTCGCATACTTCACTACTGCCCGACGCAGATTCATTTCCGAGAAAAATGGTTCTAGGTATATTCATGTAGTTACGTTTATTTTTTTTCATACGACCATATTTTCTTACTGTTGTTTTGTATAGAGTTTTCTATATCGTGTATGTAACGAGCAAAGCATACTGCTTGAACTGATTTCTGGCGAGCACGCAGCAGTGAGAATTCCTCATAATCACGTGGATTATTGTAGCATTTCCACCTCCTATGCAATTTGCGTTTTTCTGATATTATTTTAATTAATGCTGGTGAATACCAAACGGGAAATTGTTTTTTCTTAATGAGCTGTTTTGGAACATGCTGTAATATTATATTTTGTAATGTACGATAGAATTTCTCAATTGCTACATCTGTTGTATCACAAGTAGATAAATGGGACCAGTTAATTTCAGATAAATGAGTATTTATCTGTTCATAATTAGCTTTCTTAAACATAAATATTTCTTTCGATGTTGTGCGTAATGAGGGTAAATTTTCAAATTGTAAATTTATTTGCAAGGCGGGGTGATGAGAATCCTCTGTGACCAAAGGTGCACTGTTTCTAAAAACAGCACAGTCGACATTCGAAATGATCAAGTCTAAAATTCTGTTGTTAGAGTTGGTAATACTATTGTATTGATGCAGACCAGTATACGATAAAGTGTCAATAAGTTGAGTGTTAGAAATATTATTGCTTAGATTCCCAGGTGTTAAGTAATTGCATGGAGTATTAGAATTCCATGTAATGGAGGGCATATTGAAATCACCCATCACAAATATTATGTCATCAGGATTCTGTTCATGTACTGTACTTAAAGAAAGTAAAAATGAACTGACCGCGGCTTGATAATGCTGACCTTGTGGAAGGTACACGCAGGCAACATGGAGATTCTGTTTAGTGCGAATGTTAAATTCCGGAATGGTAACCCAAAGACATTCTGCAGAACATTCAAAATCGTCACGACTAAAAGCCTCCAGATCCTTGCGTGTAATTATCATGATTCCACCTCCTCTGGGATTTCTCTGATAATTGGGATCCTGACAATCAAACCTGTCGCGCCTGAACACATCGAACAGGTCAATAGGAGCGAGTTCACCATCTAAAATTGTGTTAAAAAGCCACGTTTCGGTAATTCCAAACAAATTAAATGTATCGTTCAATATGATGTTATGATAAAAGGTATCTATTTTTGTACGTAAACCTCTACAGTTTTGATATAGAATTGATATCATGGTAATACACGTTGTAGCCTAAAAATATGCTTATATATGGGTAAAAACATTATGTTTATACGCACACACATGTTACTAACATATAATAAAAAAAAAAAATAAGACATAATATGAAGGAGTGACAGAAAATAATTGATTGAGAGGTGAATATGACCTAAATATACATATACATACACATACATACACATACACACATACATATATATATATACACATACACATATACACACATACATATATATACAAACATACACACATACATATGACGTATAATTTGGTATGAAATAGGCAAATGCAATAGATTGGAAGAGTAAAATCGAGATATATATGTAAAAAATATACAAAATATATACACATATCATGTGTACATACACATATATACACATAAATACGCAAATAAAATTTGACAGAATAGAATAATAATATTTGCTCTGTAACATAATATACACTAAAAATGAACAGTACCTACCTATTTTGCAGTTAATTGTAGTCAATACAATGAGCTCATATAAAATATTTATATCAAGTTTAGCACTATACACAAAATGTTTCACAAAACTGAAATAATAAAGAACAAAAATAAAATATATACACAACTTCAAAAAACAATAAAACATGACTATATGAAATATCTCCATTTGACATTTGTCAGAACATAATATCGCACGCGCGCCATCAATCAATGCAAGGTTAAATACAATTAAATTAAAATATTTTTTATAAATGTGAATAGACATTGTGAGATAAAAAAAAGATAAAATATATATGTTAAAACGTCGAGAGAGATGTAGAGTTATGTATACGAACGCAACCAGCAGACAGCTAATCGAGAAGCAACAGTTTGCGACAAACCATGAGAAATTAGTGACAGGTGTGAAAAGAGGATAGAAGGGAAACACTACTTTATGTAATTGTGTAAGAAAACATAATTTTATGAAATCTTTTTGACGTCTTCTGATTTGAGTATTGCCACAATTGGGGAGGTCACATTCCGCCTGGCGAAGATCCTGCCATCTCGTACCCAGATAAATGCAAACCCCGCAGCCTTTCCAGCAACTCGCGCCTCCTTCAGTAGTTGTTGGGACCGCGGTGTCAGATGTTCATTAATGTAGATGTTCTTCGCACTGCAGGAATAATTCAAGTCCGTAGATTTCAGTCCCTTTGATTTCCGAGATGCAGCAAGAAATGCATCCCTCCGTGAACGAGTAATGAACTTCACTACAATTGGTTTCGGGAGTCCCACTTGTGCATTCTTAGTCTTGACCCTAGTAGCGTGGTCAATATCGTTACATGATAGTTTAAGACCCAAAAAGTTCCCAATGTTTAACACTGTGTCCATTACATTCTCGTCCCTCTTCTCAGGAACTCCTAATATGTGCGCGTTATTTAGCCGGTCGCGTAGCTCTAGCTCGTTCAGTTTCGTTTCTAATTCACTGTTATGTACCCTCGCGCCATTCAAAATCGCTTCGAACGTGTCGAGACGTATGTTGAACTCGTCAACCTTATCACAGCAGAACTTAGTGGACTCTTTAAAATCGGAGAATTCTGCTCGCATCTCAGTCAGTTGAATTTGAATTGTCGTGATCGCGTACATAATTTCTGATGGAGTAGGTTCAGTATGCAATGATGTAGTGTTAGGAACCGGTAATTTAATGGTGGGTGTATCATACTGTATCGTTGTTTGTTTTAATTGAAGATTCTGCAGATTAGTTTGGTTGACTTTAACTGGACTTGGTTCACCAATTGGCGAAGCTGGGCGTGGAGGGGTATCGGACGATGAAGACTGGCGACTGACAGGTGTCAATCTTGGATCCTTTTTCTGGCAAGTTTTACACTTCCATTGATCTCTGTATATCTTCGACATCTTTTTAAAGTTATCGAGAGTTGTCCCGACACATCCAAAGTGAAACACACAATAACATCTGCTGCATTTTAAATTTTTCTTTTTTGGGCTCAAGGTAACTTTGCAGTGATTGCATTCCATCGTCAATATCTACGTCTCGATAGATTTTATAAAAAAAAAACTTCTATACTTGAAGATAAAATTTGATCAAAAATTTGTATTGAATCAAACGATCACGAGAAGCAATACTGTGTTCGGTGAATATGATTTGTAACAATAAGACACTATAAAACACTTTGTGGCTCTTAATAATGTTGTTTGTTGAATATTTTTAAATGATATTTATGTTCAGAAAAAGCAATACAATTATATGACTAAATCAACACAAAATTGCACTCAAACTTGATTATATTTACTCAATACTATTATAGGTTAATACGATAGTTTATAAAATATTAAAATATATTAAGGAGCACAATGAAACACTGTTTGCTACTCGATCGAAATATGATCTGTCAATGATACAGGCAATACGAAGTTTGCCGGGGGTTCACTAGTACTTAATAAAATACCCAACGGAAACATGTAAAATAATATTAAAATAAATAAATTAATGAAATGATACGTTGACCAATTTCACAAATTAAAACATAGAACTAAATAGAATAAAGTGTAGGTACCTTTATTGCATCGTCATCTATATTATAAATTTGAATGTTTGTATGTATCTATGTATGTATCTATGTATGTGTTGAATGCGCTCCTAAACCGCTCATCCGATTGCGATGAAACTTTGGTGAACTGTCGAGAGTATACCAGGGATGGTTTCTGGATCAAATTTTTTTTCTTCTTCTTCTTCTTCATCGAGTATTAGGTCATTTTACCTATGAAGGTGGACTATCCTGAGAACCGTTCATCCGATTGCAATGAAATTTTAGTGAATTGTCGAGCGTATGCCCGGGATGGTTTCTGGATTAAAAAAAAATATTCTTCTTCTTCTTCATCGGGTATCAGGTCATTTTACCGATGAAGGTGGACTATCCTGAGAACCGTTCATCCGATCGCAATGAAACTTTGGTGAATTGTCGAGCGTATGACCGGGACCTACTGAAGGGACGGGAGGTAATGAAGGGAAGGGAGGTACTGAAGGGTCTGAAGGGATGGGAGGTACTGAAGGGACGGGAGTAACTGAAGGGACGGGAGTAACTGAAGGGACGGGAGTAACTGAAGGGACGGGAGTAACTGAAGGGACGGGAGTAACTGAAGGGACGGGAGTAACTGAAGGGACGGGAGTAACTGAAGGGACGGGAGTAACTGAAGGGACGGGAGTAACTGAAGGGACGGGAGTAACTGAAGGGACGGGAGTAACTGAAGGGACGGGAGTAACTGAAGGGACGGGAGTAACTGAAGGGACGGGAGTAACTGAAGGGACGGGAGTAACTGAAGGGACGGGAGGTACTGAAGGGACGGGAGGTACTGAAGGGACGGGAGGTATTGAAGAGTCTGAAGCGACGGGTGGTTATTGAGGACGATTTTTAATTATACAGGCAATACGAAGTTTGCCGGGGGTTCACTAGTATCCAATAAAATTTAAAACCATAACCCATAGTCCAATGGTTTATAAATTATTTATACCTTATGCACACTTGATGGCAATATATAAAAACGAATGGATTATGGCCATCACTAAACTCTTTGCAACGCTTAAATTTAATCAATTTTCAAATCACTTCCCATAGTCCGATTTTAGAGAAATTAGGTGTGGGTTAGCCAATTTTAAATTATTTACAATGCTTAAAATCAATCTTCATTCTTTCGTAAAGGACGATCGTTTCACCTGACCCTTTCAACTGAAAAATTGAATGAACCCTTCTGACCAAACATATTTTGATTAATATCGTCATCATAATGTTGGGGTTATACCTTTAATATTATCGCCGCTCCGGTGAAAATTTGATAAAGGTTTTTTGTAATATAAAACGATTTCTTTAAATGAATCAAAGTTGTGGTTAAGTTGCCTGTTGTAAACTAACGTTATTAAAACCTTTTCCTTTCTTGCATTTTATGTGAGACTCGTCTTAACCTCGCCTATTTTTCAGCACGTTATTATTTTGAGCTAAGAGACTTTCCGTGTCAAACAGAGATTATTGGCAATTTGAGATAGCAATGCTTTGACTGAGGGTATGAACCGCAGCTACTCGGAGTAAAACTTTTATAATACATGGTGTTTTTCTGGCGGCAATCAAAAGTCAAGTTTTTCTTTTTTTTTGTTGTAAAACCGACACGAGCATAAAACAAAATTTATGTACACCGAAGTTTTGGCAGATAATTTATCTGATTAATGAACGTGTTGTTTCTTTATATCTAAACTTTATTTCACCGTTGATTTCTAAGAAACGTAAATGAAAAAAACTGTTTTTTTTTCACCATCGTTACTTATTTCAACAAGTTTTGTAGGAATTATTTGTTAATGATGTGGTGACCAAACATCGTGTTAATACACGTATTGAAAACAACAATAAAGAATAGTGAACGTAAAACATTAAATTTAATCACATGGTAAAAATATTTTTTTTGTAATAAAACAAGCAAAAAAGATAATAAATTAAAAATATGACTGAAGTGAAAAGAAAAGGAAAAAAAAATAGATATATGTAGTTACATATGAACTCAAATAGTAAACTATAATATTGAATAAATTTGACATAAATTAAATTAATTAAATGAAATGTTATGTAAGATGTAGGTGTAGGCAAATAATGTTATATATTTTCAAATATATAAATATTATGAAAGATTTTAGATATTATTATGATCGTATTAATCAAGGTACGTATACTATTTTTAAACATCATTTAAGTGAACCATCTCTTACAAATTTACTCTCAATCTTTTTTTAAGTTGATGTTAAAAAAAAATAACTTCAAATTCTTCAAATTCGAGAAAAAAGTTTTTAATTAATTAGTAAAATACAATACAATAAACAATCAGTTAAATTTATCTTTCAGTCCATTATTAAATATGTTTCCTTTTACTTCTAATCCTTCAGCCAATCGGACCCACCCTGCACAAGACCCAACCCTAAGTACCCCCACCCTACCTCTACCTCCGCCCCCATAGATTTCTTGTAAGCACGTCGTCACATTCTGTTTCAGTTGAAAGTTAGCCTGATGAGGGAACGGTTAGTTCCGAAACCGGTCGCATCGTTTCAACCAAAAAACGTGGTTAATACAAAGTTATATCTTTAAATTTAATTTAGTAAAATAGAGATGAAAAGTGTTCTTACTACAGAGAACTATTAAGATTTATTTATTTATTTAACATATTACATATATTCCAATGCTCATAAAAATATAATTCACAAGTATAGTAAAGATTGCAATCTTTTGCTTGATGAGGTAATCACTTACACTGACAAATAAAAAATATCAAATATAAAGCAATTAAATCAAAGCCATACATAAACAAAGTAACCAAACAAACATTAAAAAAAATGAAAAATAAGGAATACAGACAATTGAAACATATCAAACACATATTCAAATAAAAAAAGGAAATACAGGCAATTGAACATAAATTTGTTGATGTTCAATTGCCTGTATTTTTTTTAAATGAATATGTCCTTGTTAAACAAGTACATATGTATACATCTTCCTACGTTCCCTAAAATAAGCAAATAAATGCTTGTGCTATAGGTGAACGAAATCGGTCGAGGCAGGATTCGAACTCGCGATCACTGGATTACTAGTCCAGCGCGCTAACCGCTCTGCCACCGACCCATCTAAATTACCTGTATTGCCTATATTGCCTGTTGAAAACATCCAATTTAGAATGTTAGATGCAATTGTAATTTTTGTTTAAACTTTTTATATTCCTTTATCTGCTTTAATTCATTTGGGAGGCAATTGAAACACGGGTTAAGATAAGATGGGTTATTGTTTTGATATTAAATGGTAATGATAATCAAAACAAGTTTAATACTTATATAAAATACTAAACCATTTAGTTTAGATATATCAATAATAATTCATATTTTATAAAAAATACAAAATCATTCAAACATTTTTGTGTTTTACTTTTCACCAAGTACGTATGATGGGCTTATGTAAATATTAAACGATGAAATATTTAAGTAAATTAGGACTGTAGCATAATTCAAATTATGCTGGTGTAATTTAGTGCTTTTATCGATAATTTCAATAAATTAAAGTACTCGGATAAATTAAATTCAAACAAGCGAAATAAACACCGCCTGTTGAATATTATAATATCTGCAGATCCCGTAATGTTTCATCGCAAAGACTCTGTTCTTATGAAACATAAATTTTAATTATTATTTATGAAGACGAAAATTTTTGGACGGGCTAATTAATTATTAACATCATTTCTCGGCATCTTCCCTCCATTTCTCCGTATAACCAAATGCGATAAAAAATCCATTAAGTGTTAATTAAGGCTCTGACTCATAAAAGTAAAATGTCAGTGCAGTAGGTTGTATCAAAATCAGTATTTAAAAAAATACTTAATAGGTCGTTTGCTGTGAAACTCCGACATGGTCTCATTGTTGAATTATCATTGTTTTCTGGTATCTTGCATAAGTCGGGTTGTCTAAAAATTACAACAGGCAAAATAACATTTCACTTACTTAGTTCAGTAATAACCCATTCTGAACGTTGACGTACTTAACGAGTCCGAGTGCTTCACCACTAGGCCTTCCCACTCCAGAATACAGCAACCGTAACGGTTATGTCATTAACAATCTTCAAATCCTCTGCGTCGCATCTCACTGGCATACCTTGACAGATGAGGAGGTGTTCGTCAGCTTGTATCTCGCCGCAATTGCAGGAAACATCTTCTTCCACCCTTATACCCCACCTTAGCATGTTCTCTTTGCATCTGGTGACACCGTCACGTAATCTATTAAGTGTCTTCCATGTCAGGTAGGGTAGTTGGTGTCCCGGTCCCAAACTTTCCGACAGGTCGACCTGATCTCCACCGTATTGTGCTTGCCAAAGATCTTTCCTTGCCCTATTTGGTGGTAGTTTTAGGGGGGATGTAATTCTAAGAAAGCTTTTCCTTAATTTTAGTCTTGCTACCGGTGGTTTGTGACCAAACAAAGGATGTCTCGGGTCCGTTTCCTGTTCATGTCTCTCTGCATTCGCAGCGACTTCCCTCCTGATGTTCGGAGGGGCAATGCCTATAATCGTGTATATGTCACTTACCCGAGTGGGTTGAAACCACGGCCACGACCTTAATATACACGTACGCTTGTGTCATACTTCCTCTATAAAGAAATACACACCCGCGCACTGGTCGCTGGTTACCTCATATAATAATAATACATTTATTTAACATAAGAAAGAAAGCTTACAAAACAATTCACCACATAGACCACTTAGTATTTATAATAATAATAATGAACACTTCCTTGCACCCTGCGTAAGTGCGAAGTTTTTTACCGTATGGCAATTTCTTCCAATTAACTAGTGTTTCCAGCCCAGAAAAGCAATATTTGCGTGAGAAATTAATTTAAATAAAAATCTCCTCTGCTGGGAATCGAACCCAGGACGCCCCCACAGAAACCGAACGGCTTACCAACTGTGCCACGGCGGTATTTATAAAATAACAAACAAAAAATATAATAAAACAAAAATATGGGGGCTTCCTGGTTGGCATAATTCCATCACTTTACATATGTCTATCTTACTAGAAATAATTCCTGTTTTAAGACTGACATGCCTCGATGGTATGTTGAAAAAAATATTAAAATTTCGATGCATTACGACGAAAAAATATCTCAATATTTTGAATTTAAAAAATATTAAACGAGTAGGTTATGGTAAAAATTAGGTACCGAAATACTCCACAAAATATGTAAGGTACCTACCTAGTTATTTTTAGTAAAAGCCCATTTTCATTGTTTGCATTATTTAAACTAAAATTATTGCTTCTCGGGCTGGTATTATGTCAAATATTAATATAACCAATAACAAGTTGCCACATTCTGGAAACTTTTGATCTATATCGTCTCACTGTGTCTCCACCGAGAATCGAACTCGGGACCTTTAGCTCAGGAGTCAGATATCTAACCAACGACACTACAAAGACCGACAAATCAAATAAAGATATAAAAATAGAGTCGACCAAAGGATGATTTCATAAGTGTCATATTACTAAATATATCTACCACTGAGTGAAAGGCTTAAAAAATCAAGGGATTCATTAAAAAATGACATTTATTCTATTAAATAAAATTTTTACTACTCACTAACCCAATGGGATATAGGGGGGAGTTATGATTTCGCAATTTTAAGGGTATTTTTTTACTGCAGATTATCAACTAGTATCATGCTGAAATTGTATTCTGAAAGTTTCATCACAATGTATCTGTGTGTGTGCTATGTGCTGCGTGCTGTGTGCTGTGTGCTATGTGCTGTGTGATGTGTGCTATGTGCTATGTACGGCGTGTTTATTTTACTTTATCGATTATAGACTAAAGTACTCAATCAATTATTTTCAAATTTTGCAAATATGTATATCTAACACTCGCTTAGACCCCATTAGATTTTGAACGATATATGAATAGTGCTTCTAATTTTTTTTAACTGTCAAATATTTCAAAGTGACCCCAAACTCAGGAAACATAAAATTTGGAAATTTTTATTTTCAAATTGGTAAAAAGGCACATCACTTTCATAAAATGGCATTGAAGAGTTATCAAGTTTTCATAATAAAATATTTAAATAAAAAATAATTTAACAAACTCATTTCATGAAAATGCTGAATATTTTCCATACAAATTTCGAATACTTTATAGAATGACTTGTTAGTGAGGAGTTTAGCGTTGGCAACAACCCACTCATTTTTATACATACATACATACATACATACCATCACGCCATGTCCATTGCGGGGTAGGCAGAGAGAACCGAACGCCACATTTTTCTATCCTGGCATGCATTTCTCGCCTCGTCCACAAATTGAATTTAATTTTCTTGAACCATTTACACTAAGAAGGTATATATTTAAAGGAACTGATTGTTAGAAACTTGATGTGATAGCTCATTAAATGTTCCCAAATGAATTATATTCATAGTATTATTTTACTATGCAATCATCATAGTATTATTTTACTATGCAATCAACGCAAATAGCTCTGGATAGGAATACAACTAATAATTAAAGGAGAAGTTGGAGAACTGAATCTAGGCTTTACATGTAATAGAGTTAGTGTAATATTGGACAAATTATCTACTTAAATAGGCTACATAATAAAACAAAGTGGCTAACTCTACCTGGTGTGAGACTACCTACTCGGAAAGCCTTTGTTTGAAAGCCCCAGGTGGCTCTATCACAAAAACACTTAACGCACTCCTGAGCTTAAGACCTCCCAGACGAAAATAAAAGTGTTTCCTCGAAGGAAAAATTTACCGAATCCGAGGTAAACTTACTTAGCTCGACACAGTAACGGCACACGTTAATGCGCTACACAATTACGTCGTAACTGTTTACCTGGACTTTGAAATTACTCAGAAATGTATCGTAAATGAAGGTATTATGCAAATTTATGACATTTGCGAAAATCTGAAATTCTTATATTTTAAACAGATTGAGATGGTATGGATATATTATGAGTCTGCCACAGGATATTATGTTAAAAAGAATAATATACTTGGTGCTAGAAGACCAGGTAGACCATTGGCCATTTGGATCTTCAGAATAACCAGAGATCTCTATTAGGATGCAAGGATTCGTTCAGAGAACACAGAAGACATAAGGACTAGAAGAGCTTACCCGAAGTGATGTGATAAAGTCTAGGGCAAAAAAAAATTCCGTCTTCTTTCTTTGTGTAGGTATGTATCTACAAATATTACAGAATTTTTATTGCACTTATATTTTTATAAGGGAAAAATTTGTGTATGTACCTATCTACAAATATTTTTTTAATTTTTTTCCGATATTGATCGGGAATCAAGATAGCGGTGATAGCCCAGCGGTAATGTCGTCGCATCACATGCGTGAGGTCGACGATTCTCAGATGGCAGTCGCTTCAATGTAATAACCAGACTCGCCAATTCCAGGATCATGGTCAAAGCGTACCCCGATAGAAACGGTACAAAAGCGCTAAGGGTAAAGAAGAAGTGATCGGGAATCAGTAGGGTTGATAGGTAGTATAGGGATGAGGGGGTTGAGGTAATGCCCATGAAAACTTGAATATAACTCTCGGACACCGGGGATCGAACCCGTTGTTCGAGAGAGTATTCGTGTGTCCTGGATGGCCAAACCTCTCCCTTTTACTTATGTGCTGCTGAGAGCAAACACACAAATATAAATAGTATAATTAAGGAATTGAATATAGTCATGAAATTAAATACGCCAAGTCTTGGTACTTACGTTTATTGTAGCACAAACAAAAATTAATAGAAACACTCAAATACAAATTTACAATTAATTAACTAAATAACAATGTTGTAATGAAATTGCGGAGCTAAAATTATATTAACGGTATGAGACCGGAGACGTGTCGACCGGGCGCAGAGTGGTACACGCGCCTCGCGCGTGCGCGTTTATATACCGCTCGCCGCGTCACCGGCTCATCGTAGGGATGGTCGTGGCCCAAAACGGCCGACTGCCACATATTCCCCCTCCAGCGAAAGCGAAATTTTTGAACTATTTGAACATACAAATAATTTTAGCTCTTTGATACAAAGTTTTAAGAAAAAAAAATATTTAAAAAATTTAAAGATTTGATTTAAGCAGCTTCGCTCTTATTTTATCGGGTTTCCAAACAACTTACTCATATGATGTAAGTCTTGCTAGGTACCCCTATCAAAATTTAAAAAAAATAACTATATGCAGTACATGCGTACTCTATATCAAAAATAATTTTAATGACTAATTGCATGTTTACACAAAATACTAAAATACAAATAAAAATATGTCCATGAATACGCTTTCATTTTTCTTTTAATGTTAATCTACGTTACTAGCATTATTTAGGCCTCTTGAGTAAGCAATAAATATTATTATGTGTTGAGGATATGGCCTTTTAAGTAAATATCAATTCAAAATAATTTTAATTCAAAAATAAAAATATGTTAAGCCTTGTGCTTATACAGTAATTTATATTTTATTACATTCTATGCATACATTAATTTATGTTATCATATTGATAATTTGTGACTAATATTCTTTCTCAGGAGTTATTTAGTAAAAATGGTTCGTGTACAAGATACTGTTGTTTCTGTTTTCCAACAGGTGTGTACATACATATTCTTTATCAACAATTATTTAATACGAAATGGTTTGTGTCTACGATAATATTTATGATATACTATGTTTGAATAGTTTATTTTTCGCTTATTGCCTTATAGATAAATAAATGATTATATTGAAAATCCTGATTTCTTTTATTTTTTATTTCCTAATTCCTCGATAAAATAAATGTTCATTTGGTTTTTTCTTTTAAATTCTTTTCTTCAATTATACACATTATTTAGAATATATCAGTATGCCATTAATAAAAAAATAATCTAATTTTTACTTTGTGAATTGAATGGCATTTTAATTTATACAACTTTTAAACTACTTTTCTTTGCTTTACTTTATTTATGACATGCAAGTGTTTGCATACAAATGATCTATTTTTATATTTATAAAATGTTTCTTTTTTTAATCTTTAACATCGTAGCAATATACCAAAATATTACAAAAAAAAATAACTATATTCAAAAAACTTTCTCTTGTTTAGAAATTCAATAAATTATATAACGCAGGAGTTATGTGAACTTAGATTTTACTAGTCTGCATGGTTATATGACTTTTTATGTACACATTTTGCATAGGATGCATGACAAATTAAATATTATATCTTATCTAAATTCGTAAATGCATTTTGCTATCTTTGATTATGTAAAAACAAAATAATTATTACTATTAGTACAGTAGAGTGCCTTATTTCTAAATTATTTAAATATCAAATGTTTATGTTTCATTATACACTCTAATTTTTCATTCTATTTCACAATTATAGGTACTGTGAGATGCACTTTAACCCTTTGGGTTTTATATATTTTTTCACTAATTATCACTAATTCACTAATTAATATCACTTTCATCAAAAGTATCTATAGGAAGTAAATTTTCTCGGGAAAAAAACTTTTCTCCCTGCCCTTGTCGTCGTATGTGGTTGTAATATGGTCCCTCTCTGGTTGTCATCACGAGTGCGAGAATTGTCATCGCTTGTCGAGTGGTCAGTACGAGTGGGTTGGTCAGCACGATTGTAGTGGTCATCATGATTGTAGTGGTCATCATGCATGGAATAGTCATCTTTCAGCTTCTCGTTCAAGAAGAAGGCGGGCTTTAGTCTGTCCAGCGAGACTCTTTTTGGTTTCCCATTGACTAGGATTACTGCAGTCTTGTCATCCTTCTCGAGTATTTTGAATGGTCCCTCGTACGGTCTTTGTAATGATTTTCTTACTGCGTCATATCTCAGGAACACGTACTCGGTGTCCTTCATGTGTTTGTGTATGAAGGTCTTTTTCGCACTGTGATTAGTGTTGGGTATTGGACGAAGCTCTGACATTAGCTTCTGTAATTTATGACCAAAGGTGTCAGGTTCCTCTGCCGGTGTGATCTCCAGGAAGTCGCCAGGCAACCTGAGCGTGGTCCCGTACGTCATCTCAGCTGGTGTGAATGTTGATCCCTCTTTGATGCTGGATCTGAGCCCCAGGAGGACTAGCGGCAAGGCTGTAGTCCAAGATGCATGGTTTAGCGCCATGAGTGATGTCTTCAAGGATCTGTGCCATCTCTCGATGATGCCGTTGCTTTGAGGATGATAAGCAGTGGTTCGATTATGATTTATCCCTAACTTGTTTGTTAATTGTTTAAATAAAGCACTTTCAAATTGTCTGCTCTGATCTGTGGTTATGGATGATGGTACTCCGAAGCGCGCTATCCAGTGTAACATCAGCGCTTCTGCTAAAGTTTCGGCAGTCATTTCTTTTAAAGGTACAGCTTCTGGCCATCGTGTATATCGATCGATGATGGTAAGCAGGTATGTGTACTCTTTAGACGGTGGTAATGGCCCCACCAAATCCAAGTGAATATTCTTAAATCTCCCTTCAGCGGGCTTAAACTCTTGAAGAGGTGTGATTGTATGTCTTTGTATTTTCGAACACTGGCAGTCAATACAATTATTTATGATATCTTGCACTGATTTGTCGATTGAAGGCCATACATATCTCTGTTTTATTATTTTACTAGTCGCCTTTATACCGGGGTGACTGATTCGATGAATTTCTGTTATGACTTCGTCTCTCATGGATGCAGGTACAAATGGTCGTAATGAATTATTTGAAATGTCACACCATAACATTTTATCCGTACCTGGTACTGATATTTTTCTCAGTTCTAGTGATGAATTTTCTTGCATTTTTCGTAGCTCTTTGTCATTTACATATCTGTTCTTCTGCCATCTTTTTGTAATTAATGTTGGGTGATATCTCGATTTCTTCTATTCTGGATAGTGTATCAGCGACTACGTTGTCTTCACCAGAAATATGCTTAATATTTGTAGTAAACTGACTGACGTAGTCGACTTGTCTCTCTTGTCGAGGAGAATTTAGTTTGCTTTTTGAAAATGCGAAGATCAGCGGTTTATGGTCGGTGAAAATAGTAAATGTTCTTCCTTCTAACTGTGGTCTAAAGTATTTGACAGCTTCGTGCATTGCCGTTAATTCTCTGTCATATGTACTGTATTTTGTTTGAGCTGTGTTAAATTTTCTTGAGAAAAAGGATATTGGTTCCCAATTTTCATGCTTTTTCTGTTGCAAAGCCGCGCCCATCGCTGTGTCGGACGCGTCTACCATTAATGCTAGTTCAGCGGTAGGATCGATGTGCACCAAGAGCGACGCTTGTACTAAATCTTCCTTACACTTATTAAAAGCTGTTTTTAGCTCCTCAGTCCATTGTATTTTCCTTTTGTCATTTTTAGAGTAACCCTTCAACTGGTCGAATAGTATTTTCTGTGTACCCGCTGCGTTGGGTATGAACTTTCGATAAAAATTCAGCATGCCCATAAACTGTCTTAGGCCTTTTGCTGTTTGCGGTGGCTCGATTTTGGAAATAATCTCCACCTTCTCTGGTAATGGTGTACATCCATACTTGTTGATCTTGTATCCCAGGAATTTTACCCTGAGAAATGAGCAATTCCGAAGGTAACCGGTCTCCAAGTTGAAGTCCATGTAGTAACTGTGTCAAACGTTTTTCTTCTGATTGCTGTAATCTGCTCAGTAGGGTTGCCTTCAAGTGTTTATATTTGTCAGTAGCTGGTGGGAATTGTATTATATCAACGACAGTCGACATCGTTTCCGGATCCAGTACTCCCAGTACATGATTGTATTTTGATTCGTCTCGAGTTATTCTTGCTGTTGCGAATTGAGCTTCGATTGTTACAAACCACAAGCTTATATTTCCCTTCCATATGTTGGGTATTTTGATATTTGTTGCGCAGATGTCGCTTCCTTGTTCCTCAGTTTTTTGTAGATATATCGGTTGATCCATAGAGTCCATGATGTTCTTCTCAATTGACATGATTACATAAATTCAGAATAATTTTATTTAAATTAATTTTTTATGTTGTTTTTTTTAAAATATTTTCTTCAGAGAATATCGTTAAAAAAAATTAGTTAAGAATTGAATTTTACAATAAATTTAAAAAAAAAAAAAAATACAAAATAATTAAATGAAAGTTCGACTTTATACACTTTTTAAAATAATATCTTGATGTAAGAAAGTTTACATTTCTAATTAGTATTACGATAAATGAGTATTATGTTTTTTTTAAATCAATTACTTATTATTTATTATATTTCTTTCATATTTAAAATGTTAAAATCAAATAAATAACCACTGCTATCATACTATCTGTAATAGAAAATCAATGTTATTCTCAATTTACATAACAGAAATTAAATTTAAAGTTGACACATCGTCCACGTATTCTTAGTCCGTGGTTCAATGTTTCAAATGTTTTCCCTAGATTACAAAGTTGCCGGCACTCATGCTATAGTCGGACATCTGACATTGCGATAAATATTACTTTCATAAACAATCTGTAGGTTAATATTTAATAGATATACCATCATAATTTCATTTTTACATATACTGCGTATACGGTACAGTTTCTCAATACATTAATTCAAATGACAATTTAATATAATAGGTATTAATACATTTCTTTATATAAATGAATATCTAATCAACCACACTATTAAATGCAATTATAGATTCAGTTTTTTAAATTGAATAATGCAAACATTTTAAATAGAAAAATAATATTATTTGTGTATAAATATACTCGTGCATCTGTATTATATACCATATTTACTTTTTAGAATAGCTTTTGGACAAATAGTTAAATTAGAAAATTGAAAAATAATTATAAATATGACTGGCAAATATTACTTTAACATTTAAATTAAGTTTTACTTATCTTGGGTAGATTGCACCTTTTAATTTTTTTTCCGATAACCTCTTATCATTTTTTGGCTTCAATGATCCTTGATTATATACATTAAGAGTGTAGGTATCATTTCTCTGTAAAATCAAAAATTGTTAAACGTTTTCATAACTTAAGTAAAACTTTATACAAATATTATATCAATACAAGTTGCGTTATTATTTTCAAACAAGAATTAGTCTCAGTTGTTATAGTTGTAATAATATTTCCATTATATTTGTTCACAGATGCAATTGAAAATTATAATTGTTCCATAGAATGAATTTTTATTATGTTTTTTTTTTAAACATTAACTTTTTCATTTATAAATTAAGTAAATGCGCCTCCTTCACTATGGCGTTGATTTATTCATGCAAAAAAAAATACATATAGCGTATTCGTGGTTTTCGCTATGACTCAGAAGTACTAAATTAAAAAAATTGATCTTATATCGTATCAAATTATAACATATATATAAAAATGCATACGACCTTTTTAAACCACGAAGACCTCTCTGTCCCGCTCGTCACGCTCTCAAATATCTCTTATATTTTTTCTTATAAGATTTACACGGCTTATAAACATCAAAAACTTTTTTTTTAAAACAATGATAAGTCACACACTCACACGGGTAATAATTCTGTGAATAACTGAATTGGTAATAAATAAATGTATTTATTTATTGATGAAATCTATTTCATCGTGATAAATAAAACAATTGTTTTTAACCTGACAAATTTGCTTGTCAACCAGGAGCCACGTTCGTAGTTTTTTATTCACGTAACAATATTGTACACCGTTGCAATATCTACTTTTTCACAACTGGCGGTAAAATTATTTTTTTTGAACTCGCGCTAGAGATTTGAATTTTCACAATATCACCTTTAATCTTGAATCAGACTTTTATTTTCAATTCAATTTACAGATAATGATTGCCGCTTTCACAATTATTTTTTAAATATAGTTGATAGATTTTACATTTTAAATACTATTATAAAATTTTACTACAAGGTATTTTAGTGTCTGTGACAATTAAAATTTTAGTATGAATCACTAAATATATTGATTTTTAAAGGAAATATATTGATTTTTAATGATCAATATATTGATTTTTAAAGGAAAACACGAATTGCTGTTACAAAAATGCTTTATAAGCTATATACTGCGCTCAAGAATACTAAAAAAAATCCTAAAAAATTAAAACGTTTCGAGGTACTTCTAAAATTTCAAGCAAAAAAATGTAACAAAATCTATCTAATCAATCGGCGTGAAGATCAATGAAGGGATGTATTTTAATCAATCGTCGTGGGTCACCAATGAGGGGGTTGAGGTAATGCCCATGAAAACTACACGAAAGTGTCAGGATCTTGAATATAACTCTCGGACACCGGGGATCGAACCCGTTGTTCGAGAGAGTATTCGTGTGTCCTGGATGGCCAAACCTCTCCCTTTTACTTATGTGCTGCTGAGAGCAAACACACAAATATAAATAGTATAATTAAGGAATTGAATATAGTCATGAAATTAAATACGCCAAGTCTTGGTACTTACGTTTATTGTAGCACAAACAAAAATTAATAGAAACACTCAAATACAAATTTACAATTAATTAACTAAATAACAATGTTGTAATGAAATTGCGGAGCTAAAATTATATTAACGGTATGAGACCGGAGACGTGACGATCGGGCGCAGAGTGGTACACGCGCCTCGCGCGTGCGCGTTTATATACCGCTCGCCGCGTCACCGGCTCATCGTAGGGATGGTCGTGGCCCAAAACGGCCGACTGCCACAGGGATGACCTCTTGGTTGCATTTTATTTTGATCTATTAAATAATTTATAATTTAGGCATTGATCTGCTAAACCTTTTGAGGAAGTGAATAATGATTATTATAATAATAATTGAGCGTTATTATTTGTAGTAATTAATTTTTATTAATATCACTGGTAAATCGGAAATCGCCGCAAAAAAATAATAAACACGTCCTCGCACTCTGCGTAAGTGGCGAATTTATTACCATAAATGAATTTATTTTAAATAACCAGTGTTTCCGGCCCAGAGAAGCAATATTTGCGTGAGAAATTAATTTTAATAAATTTCTCTTCTGCCGGGGATCGAACCCAGGACACCCGCACAGAAACCAAACGACAAACCAACTGTATATTTTTCTTCTTCTAGGTAAGAATCCCAATATTGGTCTCCACTCATAGCCTCTTCATATCATGGTTGTTGATATTAATTCTTCTTGTTGTTCGTTTTCTTCATTACTAAATGTCGTGTCCAGCTTGTTAAGCCATTGATGCCATTGTTGTTTCCCCGACAAAACTATCGATTACGAATGCTCAAAACATTGTATTTACCTTTAATTGTTCCTTTTTATGCCAATTATACTGTTATTTTATCGAATATACGCAAACATTGGATTTATTCCCGTCGGGAATCAATGATGTTTTATGACAAATAGTTATTACAAGGACTGTTATATTTATTAAGTTATTATAAGGACTGTTATAACAGGTATATTTATTTTATATTATATATTAATGAGTAGAATGATTGATAATTTATATAACGTCATATTATCTTTTTTGTTATAATGTTTTTAAATTATTCTCCCGATACTGTGTTAGAGGGCTTTATGAAATCGTATGTAGGTTGTTGCTTTCATTGTTTACCAACCAATTTCTCAATTGATGGCGTTACAAAAAAGTTTCTTCGTCACTTCATAGATAGCGATGGTATAATAATAAGAATTTGTAAAGCGCCTTTTAGTGATACAAGATCACTCCAAGGGCGCTATAGCTAATATTTTGGCTCTGCGAAACTGTGAATGTGGAGCCGACAGACAGACCATCGAACATATAGTAGTGGAGTATGTGAGTAGCCTGTATAGTATAGTGGGTAACCAAACAGACTTTTTCGCACTCACCGACGAAGCAATCAATTATATCAAGAACCTGGACATTCATATTTGACAAGCAGGAAACATAACCCTGCGCAACAATAATTTAATTTAATTTATTCATTTAATTTATTTATATATTTGGATTAGTAAACAGTCATGTTAACACTTACAATACACAAACGATTTACAAAAATGAGACCAATTACATACTAATCCCAGAAAGTACAGAAAAAATTGAATAAAAAAAAGCATTTCATATATTGTAATAAGTATAAGAAGGATGTACATGATTATAGGATGGGTTATAAGGAATGAAGTAAACATATTTATTCATATTTATTCAACTATCGTTGTAGGCGAATGCAACCTTTTATATAGTTCAATTTTGTATCGCAGTTGGCTACTATCAAACATGTCCAGGCCTGCAAAGTTATTGTTGTAACTATTGCAAGCCTGCACAATGAATGCGTTCTGCCCTGTAGTGGTACGCACTCGGTCTGTGTAGAATAGGGTGTTACGTCTGCCACTTCGAATCGGGACATGAAAAGGAATTAATTTTAATATGTCGGGTGAGTCAATTATGTAATTAAGAATTTTGTAATTTAGAGTCAATTATGTAATTTTAATTTTGTTTTGTGAGTCAATTATGTAATTTAGAATTTTGTTCTTAAGAATAGCAAATTTCATATTTATAATTGTGATATATGTATATATAATAATAAATAAGGGTAGTATTACAAGAGTTATTTTAGAAAAATTTAAGAAAAAGGTAAGGTCACGTACTGCGAGAATCCTGATTACGGGACCTCAACTTCTTCTTATTCAATTATTTTATATGATTCTTAAATAACTCCCGTAAGAATTTAAGACCTTAAGAATGTTGGATAGAAGTATACCTAGAGCAATGCTCTATTTGTTTTTTTTAATGTGTAAAGCGTTGATCCCAAGAAAGTACAAAACGTTAGTGCCGACCTCCAAGGTTAAATAAAACCAGACCTCTTATCAAAGTGACTGGAGATAACCCCTTCGAAGAATTCCTATGGAATCTCTTTCTTCCCCGACGATATTAGCTCTGTCCAATGTCCAGTCCACGTATGTATAATATAAGGGATGTTAGGCGGTCAGTGCTATGTGGATACAGAATAAAACTATTCACCCATTATGTTCACCCTCCTCATCCCCAAGCGAAGGAACCTATATAATATGTAGGAATACATATATCCTATCATATGTCTTGTCTTCCCTTAATGGAATCCAATGACAGTCTCCGTTGTCGTTGGACACATTATTATGTCACTTAAAACACCAGAAATAATCCAACTCGACGTCTGTAAGGGAAACCGAAAACTAATTATCAACTAGTTATTACAATTCAACAAATTATTCTGAATATTTTAAGTAGAGGGTTTTGTAAAACTTCAACAGCCGGACCGTCCTAGTGTTTTAAACAACTTTTTGGAAATGTGAACGGAAAAAATCAAACAAAGATTTAATAAATTTTATACAAGTATAGGTAAGGTTAGCGATCTGTTTTAAACATGATTATGGAGCACAAGCCTATAATTGAAAATATCAGATATTTTACTAAATTGTAAACCCGTTGAATTAGAAAAATAAAGTTATAAGTTTTAATGAAAAATAAAATGAATCCTCTTACATAACTTAAAAGTAAAAATGTTTGTGAACGAAATCGGTCAAGGCGAGATTCGAACCCGCATCACTGGATTACTAATCTCTGCCACCCTTCTATCCATAACTCATCTATTGATAAATAATTTAACCTCTACTAGATATTGAGTAAAAAAATAGTGTCACTTGATCCATGTGCGATAAAAAAGTATTTACATTTTTTAAGCATTTATTTATAAAATATATATCTATCTTATCGTACTTCTGAAAGGAATTACTTACTCACCTACTTTATTGCTAACAATCCATCACAGATCCATTTTAAGTTCTAGTATCTTATCTCATTTCTACATTTATTTATAAAATATATATCTATCTTATCGTACTTCTGAAAGGAATTACTTACTCACCTACTTTATTGCTAACAATCCATCACAGATCCATTTTAAGTTCTAGTATCTTATCTCATTTCTACATTTATTTATAAAATATATATATATCTTATCGTACTTCTGAAAGGAATTACTTACTCACCTACTTTATTGCTAACAATCCATCACAGATCCATTTTAAGTTCTAGTATCTTATCTCATTTCTACATTTATTTATAAAATATATATCTATCTTATCGTACTTCTGAAAGGAATTACTTACTCACCTACTTTATTGCTAACAATCCATCACAGATCCATTTTAAGTTCTAGTATCTTATCTCATTTCTACATTTATTTATAAAATATATATATATCTTATCGTACTTCTGAAAGGAATTACTTACTCACCTACTTTATTGCTAACAATCCATCACAGATCCATTTTAAGTTCTAGTATCTTATCTCATTTCTACATTTATTTATAAAATATATATCTATCTTATCGTACTTCTGAAAGGAATTACTTACTCACCTACTTTATTGCTAACAATCCATCACAGATCCATTTTAAGTTCTAGTATCTTATCTCATTTCTACATTTATTTTGAATATATAATTGCATTTTTTTGCATCGTTAGATTTCTATATTATCTTATCTATAACGCAATTAAAGGATGTCTAATGATGACTTATCAAACATATCGTTCTATTTTAGGATATCAGTTTTCGTAAGGATTCTTTATTTGACTAATGGATTAAGTTTTTAATAGCCCATTTTCCTTAGTTGCCAAGTGCATTCCAAGTGTTTATCCACATATCCTTTAATATTGATCATGTAATTATAGAGCATGTATGTATGTTGTAGGCAGTAGCGGAATTGCTTATAGAAGCCGAAAATCTTGGCTTGCGCATAAATAATATGTTAAGAAATTCAAAACCTAATAATGTCTTGTGTTTTATTGAAACTATACCACAAGATTAGAAAATCGAACCGTATGTAGATACGATGCTTGACAGGGCCACACATGGTACATAAATATTATTTTGGCATGTGATTTTAAACTAGTTGCATGTAACACATGAGATCCAACTGTCGATAGCGATAGTATGTATAGTTGAAGAATAAGTACCAAACTATAAACCCATAAATACAAATTATTTAATATTTTAAGATATTTGGTTTTCTATACAACACATGTACCTAGGTTTGTATATCAAGATAGGATAGTATGGAGGTCAGTCCTTTGATCCTACCCAGAATGTGAAAACAGCATGATGGTATGTATGTATGTTTGGAGATTAGTATCAAATTATTAAGTCTTCTAAGATATTGTGAGTAGGCTACTTCCATACGAATTGTATGAAACAATGTCGTCACTTAATTCAATTTTTATAAAAACTGAAACAAAAATTCACAATTCTGAGTACAAAAGTTTTGTAGGCTTGTAATTTTTTTATATATTTTAAAATTTTGGGCTCTGTAAATTAAGCGGATCAAAAGTTATAAGGGGGGGACAGACAGACACACACACAGACACACAGACACACACACACACACAAAACTCACATAAAATGTTCTACTCCGAATTCTGAGAAAATCCATGTATGGGAATATATATGCTGCGAGGCCTCTAGTTGGTGCTATTAGCATGAAAAAAGTCCACTACACCATACAAAATTTTCCTTCGTACACGCATCTTGGCTTAATAATGTCGATTCATTACGAGAATTGAATTCTCATGAACGAATCGACAGTTGGAATATTTTCATGGTCACTCAAAGGAAGAAGGATGCTAAAAAAACATAAAATTTTCGACATTTCCCAATTTTATTTCAGGGTGCGCCTAGTCCGAAGGTTCTAGGCACGCCCTTGGTTGTAGGTATGTGACTTATACACCCTAATTTATTTCATATTGCTACTGGGTTTCTTTACATTTATAACATATATCATAATAATGTATATAATAAAAAGTTGCAATACTTAAAAGTATTATGGAAGTGATTGTGACACAAATAAAAATTATGTTTAGGTATTTCATATAAATATTAAAAAATAACATGCATTGAAGTAAAATACCATCACGACATAACCAATAGTGTGGATTAGAAGTACTTTCTTGGCCGATACCTCACAGCTAATGACCAAATCATTTATGGAAAATATTTTTAATTTATAGTTGCAATCATTTGAACTTTTCTCCTTCCTATCTTCAATACCAATAACAGCCTTCGTGGCTTAGTTGGTCAGGAATCCGACTGCTGATCCAATGATCCCGGGTTGGATTCCCGGTGAAGACACAGTTTTAAATTGTGTTTTCAGTCTAGATCTGTGAGACGATTAATATCGTAAGTCTCCAGCATGTCGCAACTTGTTATCGGGTGCATGTGAAATTAATATTTGAAATAGTACATATTAGTTTCCCGAGAAGCAATTAAAAGAAAATCAAAATTAATTCTCTCATTTTCAATCGTATTTTTATTCATCTTGTAACATTAACCTCATTTGAAATCTCATTTCTACTATATTCATTATGTTTTTTTGCATTATCTGCCATGTCCATGTTTTACTTGCAAAAAGTGCGGAACCTTCCAGTGGTTTGTTAGTATCCTGTCTCAATATATTTAATTCACTTGAGCACAAACATTTTCAAATAGTGAATATAAACAGGTATTTCATTCAATCTCCCAGGTTTCGTAAAAAAGTTTTTATCGCATTCGTTTAAAAAATTATTCGATGTGTAAACAACAGAAATAGGTATTAAGTAAATAACTCTGAAATGAAATATTTAACATTGTTTTTGATTATAATTTGACAGCATTTTGTGGTTAAAGGAATTTCCTCGACTTTTTTGGCTCTGAATTAAATTTTCATTACAATATTTTAATAATTTTCAGCAAAAACAATATTGCGGAATATACGTTGGCGCAATAAATTCTGTTATAAAATGTTAGATTAATATTTTCTCGATTCAATTAAAAGTGTTGAACTTTCACTTTGCGCGTTAAATTAAACGATTTAATCACATAAAAGGCCTATGTTTATTTTGATTTTTCGAAAAATGTACAACCTGAAAATTATTTTTCTTAAGCTTGTTTTTTCTTAATTTCTTATAGAAATAAAATATTATCAAATATTTTAGTGTGTTTAAAGTGTGTTAACATTGGTAGCTGTCAGTTGTTTTGACGTTTTCGTGATATTATTTGATCTAGAATCATAGTTTACATCGCTTTAATTGTTGTTAAAACTAGTGAAGTGTATTTTTGGAAATACTGTCTACTATCTTGGCAGTTATTGGCTACTGAAATGCTACAGGAGGTGAAATATATCAGTTATAATATTCAGAGATTGACGAAAAAATATTGCTTGTCGATTACAAATATCTTGAACGGTCGAGCTACTCATTGTCAGTATATTACTGTTTGGTTTACTTGACTTGGTGTGGACACACTGCTCTGCGCTGCACAGTTTGACCGTTACAATATAACTCATAATTTTTTTTAGTTTTAAAGAAAAACATTTTGGTAATTATTTACAAGTGGCCTACAACGCCAATTTTGTTGATTTTTTGTCTATAGGAAGATAAAAATATACAGATTACGGGAAAAATATTCATTTTCCCGGGAAACGCCTAAAAAAATAATATTAAATTACGAAAAATGTATGAAGAAATCCATGCAAGTAGTTGCTTTTTTTCACATCTATGGGGGAATATTCAAACCAATTTTTAGTATAGAAATACATAGAAACACGCGGCGAAAATCTGAAGTTAATAAAAATTCTATGAAATATCGAAAATTAATAAAATTTTAAAAATACAGTTGAGTGACAGTATGTAATGTTACTCGCTCACGCGAGTCGCTATAATAACTACATACAAACCTAACCAACTTTTACTTCTAATCCTTCAGCCAATCGGACCCACCCTGCACAAGACCCAACCCTAAGTACCCCCACCCTACCTCTACCTCCGCCCCCATAGATTTCTTGTAAGCACGTCGTCACATTCTGTTTCAGTTGAAAGTTAGCCTGATGAGGGAACGGTTAGTTCCGAAACCGGTCGCATCGTTTCAACCAAAAAACGTGGTTAATACAAAGTTATATCTTTAAATTTAATTTGTTAAATATGAACCACAAAGTTAACATTCAAACATTTGAAAATATATATTTTTTACATACATACCATCACGCCATATCCCTTACAGAGTAAGCAGAGAGAACCGAGCGCCATACTCCTCTATTTTTGCACACATTCCTAGCTTCCTTTACATCCATGCATATTTAAAAAATGAATGATGAACGACTGACCAAAAAAATATACATGGGTGTAAGAGGTGTAGTGAATAGCAAAAGCCACCCCAGAAAGGGTTGGCATGACCATGTGAATGATATTGTGAAAGAAAGAAATATAAAAAGCTTGAAAAGTCGAATCTTAAGACACATTCATCGCCTAGTAAACATTCATACATTGTCTTATACATGTTCGTCTGTTGTTCACATGGTCGTACCATCCATGGACACCCATGACCTCTTCTATTCCTTACCTTACCTTTTAATTATTAAAATTTTTAATGTTATTATTTGCGTTACATTGTGATGGTTAATTTTTTATTTTTTAATTACTGTATTTACCACGTACAAAGTCAAATTAAGTCAATAGGCCCGCTTTGACGTTGGATGTTTTTAGATGTTTTCCATACCTACTTGCCTCAATATTTCATTATTCTTATGTCACAAGCCAACATCATACAAACTTGAGAGAACTTGTTTTGTCGCAGGTTTTTGTAAATATATTAATAATTGGGATTTGAGAGAAAAATAAATATGCATAAATCTTTAATATGATCAAATATGAAATAAAACATTGGATTTACAATACAAAACCTCCAATCGGTAATTAATTGAGATATTAAAAAATAATAAATTATTTTATACTAACAAAAAATAACTAGGATTAGAGGGAATATAAAATATTGTGTAATGGATTCGATGGTCTATTTGATTTAATAGTCAAAACGAACAAATTATCTACGAGTACATAATACTGAACAAAGTAACAAGAACAAGGTGTAAATTTGCAGAAAGGTCATCTCTGCTTCCTGAGATGATGAAGTCCAACTGGCCTTCCATCTCTTATGTGGTCTTCTTATAGACGGACGGCAGCAGAGCGGTTAACGCGCTGGGTTAGTAATCCAATGGTCGCGAGTTCTAATCCTACTACGACCGATTTCGTTCACTTATATGATGTAGCACAAGTTCCTATTTATGCTTGGTTTAAGGAATGTATATGTATATACTTGTTACAAGAACATATTCGTTCTCTTGAAAAAAATAAATAAAAAACGAAACGAATCGCTTATAAACTTAAACTGAGTTTACCTACTCTATGTAAAAAACAATAAAATTACTTAAAGAACTTGAAATTGTAATTATTATTACTCTATGAAAAAAAAACAATCGAATTACCTAAAGACCTTGAAATTGTAATTGTTTTTTTTTTATATATATTTGGCGTTTGGATGATGCTTACAGTTTATGGTTTTTTGCTTTATAAATGTAAAAACATCTAAGTCTTATATATTTTTCAACTATCAACCGAGTTAAATTTATGTGGTGACCCGGATTGACCACTGCGCTAATCAGCGCGCTAACCGCTTTGCTACCACCCAAATAAAATAAATAAATAAAAATAATAAAATAAATTAATAACTTTTAATAGTATTATTGTATCATCATAAGTTAATAAATTAATATTATAGCACACTCGTAAACACTGCCATGAAAAAAAATGTAAATAATTTTTAAAACAGCCGTTTTCATAATACAGATTATTATGTACTAATCACAAAAATGGGGAAAAAATGTTTGAGAGGTAACAACTTTCGGTGAAATGTCGTGTTCTTAATTTCGATTCATTTGAATATAACGTATTTATCTTTTTTTACTATATTAATAGAAAAACACGATATTTACGAGTGAAATGAGATTTCCATAATGTTTCCACTATTTCTGGGATAGTTTTTACAACTCGACACTGCACAGTTGGGCATTTTGACCACGTTTTATTTAATAAATACGGAGAACGTTTCACGCGGGCGGTCAAATGATTACTGAATATCCTCACGGCAAATGTAACCCAAATTGGAAAACAAAAAGCGGCTTCGTTTTCTTCAGGTAAATGATCATTCTAGTATATTATCTATGTATATTTTTTAAATGTGCTGTTCAATCAATAACTAGAAAACTATAAAGGTTAAATATTCTGCATATCGCTTCCTTAGCGACCAGTAACTTAGACAAATAAAAAATATACTTTTTAATGTTTTATTATATTATTTTTCATTTTTTTCGTAAATTTTCCGACAAAATTTGTAACGAATGAAACGTCAAAATATGCACTTTTTCATAAGTACATATTTGTTTATTTCAATTTAAGAAGTGCGTTTTTACACCAATAACATATATTTGCAAGTATAACTTAGTGTTTGAGTGAAAAACAATGAGATTAATTTATTTCATTTAATTTTTTTTCGTATTTATAAAATGTACAAATTTAATACGGAAATTTGTCATTTTATATATGAACAAATAGATCGAACTAGCATAACAACTAGCAAAATCTACCGGGAGCAAAAAGTACTAAAATATTCGACGTACCTATTATTATATTTCGTTTCCACGGTAACACAGAATACAATTTTCAAATAAACCAACCTACGGAAACCTACTGGGAATTTGTTATGAATCAAATTCAAATTTATAGAACTTTGGGATAGGTAGGTACCTATCTGATACTTACTAAAATGTTCTATATTTATTCCATACTTAGTTCAAATATCTGACTGTTGATTTTCATCTTTTTTTCGTTTCTATAGTTAAAATCAAATACTCATACTAATATAAAGTAATTATTATATAATATAAGTGT
Source organism: Molanna angustata (assembly GCA_963576475.1). Classification (NCBI taxonomy): domain Eukaryota; kingdom Metazoa; phylum Arthropoda; class Insecta; order Trichoptera; family Molannidae; genus Molanna; species Molanna angustata. The sequence goes on from OY754977.1 coordinate 20,961,487, forward strand.
ATGATATTCAATTATTTATTAAAAATTATCTAAATTTTTGTTTGTTTGTATATTCATCTCATAAACGAATTAATAAAAAAGTATGTACTTGGATTTTATTCAACGATCCAAACGGATGGGACAAGCGGAAACTTTAAATACTCTTTTCATACTTAATAAAAATGTATAAGAACATGGGGGTTGTGGCCAACACTACACTCTTCATAATGATTAAATTCATTCAAATTCATTCAAATTCATTCAAACCACTTTTCAAATCGAATCTCGCTGAATTTTTTTTTCCTAGTCCAATCCTACTGAAAATTCAAAATAATTTTAAAACATTTCCCTTTACATTATTTGAGACTGAAAGGACAGTAAAGACTGAAGGGAAAGGACGGATGGAGGGACTGAAGGGACGTAGGGGGCTGTTAAAAAAACTAACTTATTTTTGTTAATTTTTATTTATTGTTTTGGATATTTTTTACTCATTCTGAATTTATCACAACAAATAAACAGTTCAAAATTACGAAAACGATTTTTTGATACGTTGGCCTATTGCCACATTTACCTTCTCGAGCAACGCCGGGTATAAAAAACTAATGGACTAATATAAGTTTTTAAAGTCAGAGGTTTTTAATTGAATTAATAGGGCCATGCATGTATCAATGTAATGAAACCCACGCTTTTTGAATATCCTTCGGCGAACTTATTCAATTTCATTGAAAGCGAATTGCTAGTGTTCATGCCATTGATATTTAACATGCCCTCTCGTAGAGTGGATAGGTATAAATGGACGCAATACCTTCCCATCAATGAAACTATCCATTTTATTTATGTACTAGCTTTTATGTCCCGCCGTTGGCCAAGAATGTAAATTAGTGAAGGAATAAGCAATCGTTTATATAATATTGTCACAAAAAATATTTGCTAATTCGTAGTATGAAAAGTAGTTTGAAATTTAATTGAGTTTAAGCGATGTAAAATGTTCAAGTGATGGTCACAACCCATTTGTTTTTATATATAAGTACATATGTAGGTACATACAATTTCTGCACGCATGGACTATGGTAAATGGTTTTAAATATGACTGATTATAAAGAGACAACGTTGTAAAGAGTTTGGATTTGGCCACAACCCCTATTTTTATGTATTGTCATCGAACGCAAATGTGTTTTAAATATTTAGTAATTTTGGATGATGGGAAATGGCTTAAAAATTAAATAAACAAAAGTACTGAAAAGATTCTAGTATTGGTCACATCCCATTCGTTTTTATATTTTTCGTCAAGTGTGCATACCTATAGATTATTATATTTTTGCACAATAAAACTGATCTACATTACAGAAGAAGACTTAAATAGTTTTTAATTTGAATATAAACGTTGTGAAGAGTCCAGTAATGGCCACAACCCCGATTTTTTATTATATTGTCATCAAAATCAAATGTGTAGTTATTGAAAATTAAGCAATATATGATGATATAATAAATGGTGTAAATTTCGATTGAAAAAAAGTATTGAGAATATTCTAGTGATGGTCACATCCCATTCGTTTTATGTATTTTCGTCAAGTGTGCATGTTGTTTATAATATTTCTATACAATAGACTATAAGACTTAAAACTAACCCAAAAGACTAAATGAAAAAAAAATAAGTATAAGACTATAACAAATAGTTTGTAATAAAAACTGACCCAATGGTCTACATAAAAGATGCAATAGAAGAATTACACAATAGTAAATGTATTATATAAAAAAACTGACCAAATGGTCTTCATAAAAGAAGAAGAAGATGAATTGAACTATAGGAAATATTTTATATAAAATTCACCCAACGTCTACATTAAATAAGAAAACGAAGAATTAGACTAAAGGAAATAGTTTGCATAAAAACTAACCAAAAGATCTACAAAAAATAAGAAAAAGAAGAATTAGACTATAGAAAGTAGTTACTATAAAAACTGACCCAAAGGTCTACATATTAGAAGAATAATTATACGTCAGGAAATAGATTGTATAAAAACTAACACAAAGGTCAACATAAAAGAAGACGAAGAAGAATTAGACTAAAGGAAAAGTTTGTATGAAAACTCTCCCTTGGTCTACATAAAAGAGGAAAATATTAGACTATATGAAGTTAGTTTATACAAAATTCAACAAAGGTCTACATAAAATTAGAAAAAGAAGAATTACGTTAAAAGAAATAGTTGGTATCAAAACTGGCCCAGAGGTCTACATAAAATAAGAAGAAAAAGAATTAGATAATAGGAATAAGTTTGTATAAAAACTCACCCAAAGGGCTACATAAAAGAAGAGGAAGAAGATGAATTAGACTATAGGAAATAGTTTGTATAAAAACTCACCCAAGGTCTACATAAATTAAGAAAAAGAAAAATTAGACTATAGGAAATAGTTTATTTATGAACTGTCCCAAATGACTTCACAAAAGAAGAGGAAGAAGAATTAAACTCCAAGAAATAGTTTGTATAAAAAATCACCCAAAGGTCTACTTAAATAAAAGAAGAATTTCACTATAGGAAATAAATATTTGTAGATTGACAAATAGTTTGTAGATTGAATGACATGTGTATTGTAGTTAACCTAAGATAGTTTAATAATTTTCCTATACGAAATTAGTATATTGTTGGTTTTTAAGTAGTATTAGGTATGTATGTACCTACCTACAATGATGTTCTAAATTAATATCAAATGGTTTGTAGGCATTTTTTAAATAATATGTAGGTACCTACATTGGTTTGTTCGATGCCATAAAAATGAAAATTGCTCGAAATATCAAATATTATATAAAAATTATGCAATTTTATTATGCCTATATCTTTACTAATATTTAACAGACTTTTACAATATACGTCTTAAAACTTGCTGTAATGTCTTGTGTTTCATTTTATTATTTCATAATTATATTTATTTCAAAGGTTTATTATTTTCAAGAACATATTCATTCGGTAGGAAAATGAAATATTGTATCAAAAGATATTAAAATGGCGGCATTTATGTACAAAACGCTTACTTTAAAAATAAGTTAAACATTATAATTAGACAAAATATTCACCATGTTTTTCATTTAAAAGCTAAGATATACTTGAAATAATATTTTTTTCGTGTAAATACGTACTTCTAACTTTTAAACTAACAGATATTTGCGTGCAAAATGTACACTTTTTTGACAGATATGACTTGGAAAATTTTGTATGAAAAAAATAATTATTGAAATATCTTTAAAATTCAGCATTTTAATCGCATTATTTTTAGCGTGACACTGCATCAGGTATACTGGTACACGTTCGCACATAAATTAGATTTTTAGATGCTCTTGGTTTTTCAAAAGGCGTGAGACAAACACACACACACACACACACACACACACACACACACACACACACACACACACACTAACATATTGATTGCTTTATTACTATAGATTTACTAATCGCAAGTTACACATGAGATCTAACTTTCGATGGCGATAATACCTTTGTATAATTGAAGAATCCGTACCAAACTAATAACACTTTTTTATATAAAATTTCTCAACAGGCATCATGTAGAAAATACATACTATGAGTTTCGTGACAATGTTTTTGTGCGTATGGTGTATTGTGAAAACTTTTGTCCTCTGGGAATCTTATATTTGTTTGGGAATCTAATAGAAATGTACAACATTTCAAGAAGAAAATATGAACGCTAACTATGTATAGTGTGGAGAGTTTAGTGTTGGCAACAACCCACTCGTTTTTTCAATATAGGGACATTACTATTGGGCAAACGTATTATTTATATATCGTGTGGTACTTATTTATTTTAACCACATATAAGAGATTTACATATAACACAAAATAAAGACATAAACAGTAAAAATTATGTATCATAAATAGTTTTTCTTGTCACGATGGAGCTCTATAAAAAATGGTTGACAAATTATTACGAAAATTTATCAATAAATTAGTATTACATCGTTGGTTAGTAATTTAGTTCATTAATGAATCATTAATACGAATCCAGAAATAATAATAGTCAAACGCATTGGAGTCACCGTACGTTACAACCTTAAAAGATCAACATTATACCTATTTGTAAATTTATTTCGCCAAAAAGTTCACCTTTTATCAAATTTGCATATTTTTATTTAATCGTTCTTTTGAATAGCAGACTAAAACAAACAACGTCAATCACATGATATAATTTTAAATTTAAAAAGAACGAACGACTGTGATTAAGTTATTCGGAAACGACCAATAATAATTAAAAACTTTAGAATCGTGTAGTCAAAATTACTGTGTCATCGGCGTCTATATAATTTACGACACATAAAATACTTAATTTATGGCGCGTTTCGAGGACTTAAAAAAATCAACCGCTTTCAATTAGCGCATTGTAAAATAAACTCGAATCTCCACAGACTGAAATCTAAGCAGATAGGTACCGGTGGGGCGGTGGCGGCGGTAGCGGTCTTCGAGGGCATATAAAAAAGGGAATGACTTTGCGTCTCTGGAGATTTATATCCTGTTTTACATCCCCTATAGGAACAGAAGTATGTAAGCTAAATAAGATTTATTGCCTTAAACAAATACCGCTAGATTTACGAGCTGTTGATAATCACACCGTGTCCATATTACCTACACCTACCTTGATAGATACACACCTAGGTACACTAAGACAGATAAACTGAAATTGTTTTTGTATTTGTTTTTTTTACTAATATTTTTTTTATTGGTTTGAAACCTCCAATATTTTATCAATCTGTTTTAACAGGTTTCGGAGCTGATCCTTCCGTAGCTTGATAATTATATTAATAAACCTTTCCTTCCACAAATAGTCCCAGAAACGGAAGACGTTTACCGATTTTATTTTTTATGTCGTTTTTATTTTTACTACAATAAGCAACTTTTTCGCACTAAAGCATTTCGAAATGATAAAATCTCGTCCCACCCGTTTGATCTACATATATTAGCTTTGTTTTATTTATTGTATGGTGCATCACATCTATTGTATGGTGCATCACTATGGTGCATCTCATCACATCAGCAGAGATTATGTAACACAAAATTTAGGGGTGGGCTTTATGTACCTTTCTCTATTTGGTCATTTGCACCAGGATCTATGGTAGTTATTTTTCTGGTGCTCAGTGTGCTAGCTCATTTTGTGTTATCCGCGGTGCACTTCGTGGAGACGAACTAGCTTTACACTCCCAATTCACTTCTTCTTCTTCAGCCTATTCCCGTCCACTCCTAAACGATGGCTACCTCCGTTTGACTCCACGTCATCTTGTCCACGTTGTTTGCATGCAGGACGTGCCAGCATATCCTTGTACATATGTCATCTCTCCACCTCAGCTGCGGACTCCCTGTACTAGGTCTCCAATTCAGCACCATCTTTGTCCACTTATCGTCTGGCTACATCTACTTTGTCCACTTATTTCTGGCTACATCCCAAATTATTGTACAATTATAATGTACAAAACTCGCATCTTGTATTTTTTTCTGAAGCCTTTTTTTATTTTTGGCATGTCGTAACCTTATTGCACTGTATTGCATATTTAACATTTTCTCTGGTTGGTTGGAAAAAAATTCAGATTAGCAATAAGCCAGCCAGTGCTCAAGTTATATTATTGAATTTAAACAATTTCTTCATTAAAAGCTTAATGAAATTCAGAAAATTACCAAATATGTACGTTATGTTACAAATAAATATATATAAGAATGGAATTGAAAGACGTAAAAAGAATATCGTTCAAAATTTTTGTTGTATATATATAAATTAATATAGTCTTTTACCTATATTTTTGTAATTTTCTACTATGTAGGTTTTATTTCCATAGTCTAACATTGATTATAGTTTTTTTTTATTCTGTCCACAGTTGATTCCACTAGTGATGGCATAAGCTAAGTACTCTTACCCGGGTAACTCTTGTCCATTAAATAGATCCAAGTAAAAAGAGTAGTGATCTTTTCAAGTTATTTCATTTAAAACTTTCCTCTGTTGACCATTCTTAGGAAGGAAGGATACCATAAAGTTACGGATCGACTTGTTTACTATTTTTCTATGTCAGGTTGGTACTAACTGGATACTGGATATTGGCTACCTACCCGTCATGAATGGCAACCGTAAAGACTGGAAAATGTTTTTAAATTTAAAGAGTTTTCAGGGTAAATTAAGACGATTCATGTAGCAAAATAATAAGACTAGATTTTTGTTTTATCCGTCTCAATTAGAAATAATGAGAATATCACCATCCATTATGTGTGATATATCTATCGAAAAAAAACCGAAACACCCCAACTGGATAATTTAATTTTCTATAAAACATATATTATAAACATTGTAGAAGTACATCTCAAACTTTTACACAATTAAAAAAAAATGATTTAGTGACGACATTGTTTCATACAATTTGTTGGGCAGTATACACCACATAATATCTCACTCAATACTTTGATATCAACTTAATCTACAAACATACATCATGCTGTTTGTATATTCTGGGTAGGAAAAATAGACTGATTTCCATACTATTATATCCTGGCATACATACTTACATGTTTTTTATAGAAAACCAAATATCTTAAAATAGTTATAAGTTTGTGTTTAGTGTTTTTATTTGGTACGTATTCTTCATACTATCGCCATCGACAGTTTGATCTCATGAGTTAAATGCAACTAGTTTTAATTGCTCCAATCAGGTGACTGACTATCGTAATATTTATAATGTAGACATTTAAACACACCGTTGCAAGATAATATCTCCGTATCGCTTGAGTATAGCATTCACTAAACGCAATAAGTCCAGGTAAATGGGGAAGGAAGTGAGAGGAGGTGGTTAATCGAAATTGCAATTAATAATATACCATGAAAAATAACATATATAAATAGATAAAGAATAGAAATTATGTATGACAATATCACATTATTTCAATAGAGACGAAGTATTACTTGGTTCAACAGCACATAAAAATAAAGTTTAGTTTGTCGATTGATAGAACTCCATTGTATGTAACTATAGATATATTATAAATAGAAAATACTTGGTTTTCGTTCTATTCAATTTAATTGATTATCGACGCGTTTTGTGCGAGGCACATTGTCAGGGTAACAAAAGAATTTCAATAAAATTGTATGTAACCACTAGTTTCAGTCTTGTAGAGTATTTATTAATCTGACGATTCGATACGTGTCGATAGTCAATTAAATTTAGTAGAACGAAAACCAAGTATTTTTTGTTTTATATTAATATGCAATATATCTACAGCAAATTATTAAGTCTGAATCTTTCGGAGACGATCGTTCAAAAAGCGATTGTTTATGTTTACCTAACTGAAAATGATCTATTAAATAAATATTTCTTGTTTTACAAATCAAAATTTTCAGGTTAATTAGGCGATTGTGGAATCAACATTGAAGCGACTCGCATTAAAAATTACGTAAAACAATACAATTAAAAATTTAAAACAATTTACTTAAATGAAATCAACAAAAAATCGTAGGTAAATTAATTGTAGGTAGGTAATTTAATTAATATGTAAACATTCTGAAGATTTAGATATTTAGATATTATTTTTAAGTATTTCTTTAAATCAATCAGCTTTAATAAAAAAAAACAGCTTTTAAAGATGCTGAGTGACTTTCTATAAGTAAATATTCATTGTGGAATAAAATTGTGTGTATTTTATTTTTGACGCTCTATTAATTAGCTTCACAAGTCTGTCAGTACCGGATTTTAAAATCGAAATTTTGAAATTTTGAAACTGACTTCCGGACACAGTTATATCTCTTAAACTTTCAGAGTTTGTGTATTCCCGATGATTATGCATGTCAACTGTTTTCAGCATGATTTTTTTATTCCTTACAATGATACCTAACTACACCACAGTAAATTATGTGACATAAAAATATATATTTACTAGGATCCCACTTAGGCTAAGTCTGTGTGTGGAAAACAATCATATGAAATATTATTTTTTCTTTTTTGATGTTGAGATAAAATTGAACATTTTTTTTTCATAGAAACTAAGCAATAATAAAAAACCATAATATCTTCATACGTAGCTATGAATTTGTGGCACATTTTGAAAAATTCTTACAAATAACGCTGATTAAGAGTTCATTACATAAAACCAAGAGAATTTTTATGAATTTCATCGCGAAGAAAGCTTTGAAAATGGGCCCTCATTTTTTATTTATTTATTGATTTAAAATATCAATTCAAAATCTTTATTCCCTTTTTCACAATATTAAAGCTCGAGTGATGTATGTATTTTACAAGTCACATATCGAGTAAAATTAACCAGTGAAGCGAGAATCCACAATATGACTAGCGGTGGAACATTATCAAAGGCTTTAATATAGTCGATAGGGAAGTATGATATTATTATAGATATTGAACAGATAATATTATTATTACAATAATTTGTCTAAATAATTAATAGCCGAATTTGCTTAGCGCCCATAATGCGGAACTGCGGAACTAGGTACCAACTTATATGTACATATACGTAGCAAAGCACAATGTACCAAGTGGTGTGTGAAAATCGGTAAAACTAAACATACGATATTATTAACACGGTTATTCTCGCTCTGATAATTTACCATACATTCAATTTATTCCAATACGTTTTATCTTATGTCATAATTATCATAATTGCTTGAATGATATTATTTTGTGTAGATATATCCGACATGGGGGTGTTTCAACGCAAGAATTGAATTAAAAAGGGATTTATTATATTATTTAGCTCTGATATATTATGAAGTAAAGATATCATCAGCATCATTATTGATGCTACGAACCCTCGCCTCCTCTAGAAATTGCCTTCGTCTTATCCAATTTCTTTGGTCCATTCCGGCCTTCGTGGCTCAGTTCCTGAATCCTGAGCCAAAGATCCCGGGTTCAATTCCCTGGACCTGTGAGACGTTTAATTTTATTTTTATTTATTTTATTTAACAGTTTGTCAACAGCTATATAAAAAAATTACAGATAAACATTTTACATTTAAATGAAGCCAATTATAGACATTAATAATTATTATATTATACACTGGCTAAGAGTAATAACAAAGTTTTTAACTAAGTTAATTGAAACCATCTCGTTACTGCAGATTCCACGCAGTACACACACAGTACCCACCTACGTGTACATAAATAAATAAATGTGGAATATTCAAAGAATATTCACGCGGCTATACGCAGGTGAATACTATATATGTAGGTATAGTTTTATGGCCCCGGTCAAATTCGTGTTATTTGAAATTAGCTAATTCGGTAGTGCGGGTGACCTATCCCCAGCAACGATTGGCTTCAAATAAGTACAAAAAAAATATATTTATACAGAAGAAAAATAAATAAAAGTTAGAGCACGTGTGCGTGTGTGTATAAGGGTGTGTGTGTAATGTGTGTGAGTGTGTGTGTGTGAGAAGAGAGTTGTGTATATTGTATTGAAATTAAGGAGCCGGAGGGGAATTAATATCGTAAGTCTCCAGAATGTGGCAAGTTGTTATTGGGTGCGTGTTAAATAAACGTTTGACATAGTACCGGTTAGTTACCTGGAAAGTTGTTGCTAGACAAAATAATAATTAAAAACAAAATTTCTCTGATATCGCGCAGTAAGTCATCCGGCTACCTCAACTTATGTAGGTCTGCCTCTACAGTATAGGTATAGGAAAAATCAAAACAGATAAATAGTTTTTTGAATTTTATCCCTATTAACATGACGATTAATGTTTCGCTTATAAGTATGAATGCTATTGGGTTGTTATTTAATTAGGAATTTAATATATCAGAAGGTTGCGATTTAATGTGAATGTTCAAATTACTTCCCAATAACATACATAACTATATAAGATATTGCAATTTGATAATCAGTTAATTAGTAGAAATAGAAATTGAGTGATGAAGGGTTTCATAATAAAAGCGGACTTACTTGATTCAGAAGGAAAGGCAATATTTAGAGGTAATCTTTTAATAGCAATAACTTTAATGTAAAAAAAAATATGAAAATCTACTTCATAGGCCTTATAGTTTTTTTTGTTATTTACAATAAAATATGTGTTTTACTAAAAATGATTGACAAATTTAAATGTCAAAATACTCATACAATAGAATAAATACGCAAAAATAAACTGTTCATTATTTCAATGACGTATCTTAATAGTTGCATGTAACACATGAGATCCAACTGTCGATGGCGATAGTATGCATAATCAAAGAATACGTACCAAACGTTAAACAACACAAATTAATAAATATTTGAAGATATTTTATTTTCTATATAAAACATGTAGGTATGTGTGTCAGGATAGGATAGTATGGAGGTTAGTCTGTTTTTCCTACACAGAATATGAAAACAGTATGATGGTATGTATATATGTTTGGAGATTTAAGTCTCAAACTATTAAGTCTTCTTACATATTGTGTATAGGCGACTACCATACAAATTGTATCATTGTATGAAGTGATGTCGTCACTAAATTCAATTTTTATAAAAATTGTTAAAAAAAATTGAGATGTGTTAATACAATGTTTATATTTTTTATATAAAATTAAATTATCTAGTATGGGTGTTTCGGCTTTTTTCGATATTGTAAAAAAATGGAAATATAGGCAGTTAAACTCATTAATTTATCATAAAAAAATATTTTTCGTAATTAAAAATGTTTGAGAAACCTTGGAATTTAAAAAAAAAACTTATTTGAGATATTGTCTATGTTTATATCAATTTTCAGCTAGAGATATATGGAAAAATAAATCAAAATTTCAAAAGTTGATAACCCCTGACTGAAACAAAAATTCACAATTCTGAGTATAAAAGTTTTGTAGGCCTATAACTGTCTATATATTCTGAAAATTTGGGCTCTGTAAATTGAGCGGATCAAAATGTATAAGGGGGGGGGGACACACAGACACACACATACACACAGACACACACAAACACACACACACACACACACACACACACACACACACACAGACACACAAAACTCACATAAAATGTTCTACTCCGAATTCTGAGTAAATCCATGTATGGGAACATATATGCTGCGAGGCCTCTAGTTGGTGTTATTAGCATGCAAAAAGTCCACTACACCATACAAAATTTTCCTTCGTACACGCATCTTGGCTTAATAATGTCGATTCATTAAGAGAATTGAATTCTCATAAACGAATCTACAGTTGGATAATTTTAATTTAAAAAAAAATATGAAAATCTACTTCATAGGCCTTGTAGTTTTTTTTTGTTATTTACAATAAAAGATGTGTTTTACTAAAAATGATTGACAAATTGAAATGTCAAAATACTCATACAATAGAATAAATACGTAAAAATAAACTGTTCTTTATTTCAATGACGTATATTATTAGTATTCTGAGGAAAATATTTTCAAAATTTACTTTTACTCTGTAATGGACTATTATACCTGTTGCGTGCAATATATTTAAATAATATCAAATTACATAGATTTATGCAAGATCGATTAAAACCTATATCCGTCTCCTTCACTCCTATATATTTCCGTATCCTACCATATTCATCGACCCAGATCATTATCGAACGTGTCGCTGTCAACATCGATTGCGAAATCGTAGTATTAAAAATCAATAACATATCATCTGTCGATCGACATAATAAAATTAATTCTATATTGTTAAATAATCAATAATCGTGAAATCATAAATCATAGTGTTTTATCAACATTCATCATACAGTGTAAAGTGCAAGTGAATTAAAGGGATTAATTACAATCTGTAAGTACAACACATTCTCATTTGAACTTTGTAGCAAATATTAAAAGACTCCATTTTTAAAAACTACAAAACATTTTTGTTCCTACGAGCCGGATAAACCATCGAATCATTAATCCCTTTACCCTTTATCAATCCATCAAATCAGTCTTGCATAAAATCATTTCAATAGTAACAAATTATTTTTCAAATTATTTTTTTGTCACGTTATATTGTCGCGACGACAATAATCTTATACATAGAATCACATCGGCAACCGGCAACGTTGCTTTGCGGCGTTGCAACCTGCTTCGCATTTGTCAAACGCGTTAAGCAGTAACCTGTAATATCATTGTTTATTTTTATCATCGCCATTTTGATTCAATTGTCAATCAAGTAGGTAAATTGTATCTTATCAAGTATGTCGGCCGAAATCAGGTACCGTTTGGCCCAACTTTCATTAAAAAATTTGCTATCGGCTGCTAAAAAAGCACAAGAAGATCATTCCTTTGAAGATTCATTTAAAACACAATACGAAGACGTCGACAAATTTAGAACGGACTTTATTGAAAGTCATATATCTATCGAAGCGGCAAAGCGTGCCGGTTTTAATAATGAAAATCACCAGGATAATTACGATTTATTCATGAATGAATTTTATCAAGTAAAAGGTATTTACAAATCGCTTCATTCTAACACCAAATCATCATCTTCAAATATATCTGATCATAGTGTCAAAAACATTTCATTGCCACATATAAACTTGCCTCGTTTTAACGGCCAAATGACAAAATGGATAAACTTTATATCGATATATACTAGTATTGTGCACACAAATGACGCAATAAGTGATACTCAAAAATTTCATTATTTATTAAGTTGCCTGGAAGGCACTGCCCTTGAGACAATACGTCACTTACCCATCACAGGCGATAATTATTCAATAGCATTAAAATTATTGGAAAAGCGTTTTGAAAACAAACGTTTAATTGCCAACATTCACATAGATAATATTTTAGAATTGCCCAATTTATCTTCTAAAAATGACATGTCATTAAGGAGCTTTCTAAACATCATCATAGAAAACTTAGAAGCCTTAAAAGCCCTTAAATATCCTGTTTCTGAGTGGTCATTTTTATTATTGAACATTATATCAAAAAAATTAACTTCATCCATCATGTCATCTTTTGAAATGTCTCATAAACTTAAAATACCTACATGCAGTGATTTATTGGAATATCTCGAACATCATTGTGATGCTTTGGAAATGAGTTCCTCATCTTTCAAGCATGATCATTGCCAAAATAACTCATCTTTTCGCCCAACCAACGTAAACAAAGGCAAAGATAATAAATCTTTTAGAAATTCGTTTTCTACAAATATATCGAAATCTTGTCCATGCTGTAAGGAAAATCATCACCTGTTTGCATGCAGTCAATTTCATGCTATGTCATTAGAAAACAGAAAATCCTTTGTTATCAAAAACAAATTATGTTTTAACTGTTTTGGACCCACACATTCATCTAAAGATTGTTATAGTAAATCGTGTTGTAAAACTTGTGCAAAACGACACCACACACTGTTACATATCCCCACAACCGATATCAATAATCCCTCTTCTTCAAAAAATCTCGTTAAAGCTACATCTGTCTCTGAGCTAAATTCATTAAATTCCATTATGACAAACAATAACTATTGTAATTCGGGTGTATTATTGGCAACTGCACTTGTAAATATTTGTGATGAAAACGGAGATTATCACGAAGCACGAGCTCTCATAGATAATGGATCTCAATGCTCTTTAATAACAGAATCTTGTGTACAAAGGCTACGCTTAAAAAGGTTTCGTAATCAAATGTCTATATCTGGCGTAGGTGAATATCCTGTCCAATCAACAAATGGCACTGTTAAGTGTATTATTAAATCACGATCATCTCCGTCACCCACTTTAAAATTTAATGCCTTTATTCTAAAAAAAATCACCAACAAAATACCCTCTTGTAAAATCTCACCCGATATCATCGATAAATTTTCTCACCTAAAATTGGCAGATTCTACATGTTTTAAGCCCAATCAAGTTGACATTTTATTAGGAGCTGACGTCTATCAAGACATTATCCTAGACGACAAGTTTGTCAAAATATCTCGTGATTTACCAACTGCATATCCAACCATATTTGGGTGGATACTCATTGGACGAGTCGCTACATACAAATCCCATGAAAAAATAATTCATTCTCACTCCGCCACCTTAGATAATATTATGCAAAAGTTCTGGGAAATAGAAGATATTCCTCAAGAAATCATAAAAAAACCAAACGACATTTTATGTGAAAAAATCTTTATGACAACGCACAAGCGTGATGAATCATCGGGAAGGTACATAGTAAATCTTCCATTTAAACATCATCCTTCGAAATTAGGCGAATCATATGAAAATGCTCTCAAACAATTTTACTCTTTAGAAAGAAAACTTTCTCGTGATCCCGATTTAAAATCTGCATATGTTGCATTTCTCGAAGAATACTTAGATCTTGGGCATATGGAATCAATCCATCAATCTAAATCCGTAGATAGTTTGCGATACTACATCCCACATCATGGTGTACTCAAAGAATCCACCACCACTAAGTTGCGCGTTGTATACAACGCATCAATGCCTACTTCCTCTGGCATATCATTGAATGATATCTTGCTATCCGGACCTAAACTGCAAAGTAACATAGTAGATGTACTTTTGCGATTCAGAATCCATAAAATCGTTTTTATCGCTGATATAAAACAAATGTATCGTCAAGTATTATTAAATAAAGATGATAGAAAATATCAATGTATTTTATGGCGGGACTCTCCTGAAAAACCGCTTCAACACTTTCAATTAAATACCATCACCTATGGAGTTAGTTCATCTGCTTATTTAGCAATTCGATGTTTACATGAACTAGCTAATCAATACAAATCTCAATACCCCCAAGCCTCCAGAATAATTACTGAAGACATATTCGTTGACGACATTGTTACTGGTGTCTCATCGCTTCAGGAAGCTCTCGAGTTACGTCGTGAGCTTATTGACATGTTAGGTAGTGCTTGTTTTGAGCTCCGTAAGTGGAGTAGCAACTCATCTGAATTTTTAAGTGACTTACCTAAACATTTTTGTGAAATACCTATAACTTTTGAATCAAAGATCGACAATTATATAAGGGTTTTAGGTATAAGATGGAACGCATCTTGTGATTCATTTAATTTTCATGCCGAAATTTTCAATTTTGCCAATACCAAACGTGGCTTATTATCTAATATAGCAAGAATTTATGATCCATGCGGTATGTTAACTCCAGTTACATTTTTTGCTAAACTTTTAATGCAAGAAATTTGGTTATTATCATTAGGGTGGGACGACATCTTGCCAAATGAAATTTTGAAAAAATGGCAAGAGTATGTATCCAAATTTCATATGTTAGGTAATATCTCTATACCACGTCATATACTACCCAACGAAGTTAAAGATATTCAGTTGCATGGTTTTAGCGATGCCTCTGAAAAGGGGTATGCTGCAGTTGTTTATCTTCGAGTTCTTCAATCTAACGGTGATATATCTCTTCACCTGCTTTTATCCAAATCCCGAGTTTCACCCATCAAACAAAAGCTCACAATCCCTCGTTTGGAACTTTGTGGCTCGGTTCTGTTGGCTCAATTAATATCTCATTGTAAATCTTTGTTATCGTGTATAAAAATAGATTCTATCACCGCATGGTGTGATTCTAATGTCGTTTTATCTTGGTTAAAAACGCCTCCTCACAATTTGAAAATCTATGAAGGAAACAGAGTTTCCAATATTCATCAATTAATCGATCCCAAATCATGGCGCTACGTGCCATCTAAACTCAATCCGGCCGATTGCGCATCAAGAGGTATAATGCCTGACCAATTAGAACATCATTTACTATGGTGGGGTCCACCATGGCTATCTAAATCATCCGATCTATGGCCCAAGTCAAATCAAAATATATCAAACATAAATATACAGTCCACTTCATTAGTCCTTGAATCTCCTCCCTTGCCCCTTGAGTGCGCATTAATAACGTATGAACCAATATATGATCTTCTACAAAAAGTTAGTTCCTTAGGAAAGTTACTGAGAATAGTTTCGCTGTGCAGACGTTTTTTGGTAAACCTTAAAGGCAAAAAACGGATTACAGGTCCAGTGACTCTATCTGAATGGAAAGATTCACTATTACTTATAGTAAAATTGATACAGCAAAAGGAATTTCTAACTGACATACAACGCATAAAAGAAAATAAACTATGTTCTAATCGACTTCGTCGTTTAAAGCCGTTTTTAGACTCAAGTGGCCTGCTACGAGTTGGCGGTCGACTTGCAAATAGTAACCTTTCATATCAACGAAAACATCCTCTTCTGCTTCCTAAATCTCATGAATTGACTAAATTGCTTATTGACTATTATCATATAATATACTTGCATGCCGGTCCAAATCTACTTACATCACTTATGCAAAATCATTTTTGGATTTTATCTTCCAGAGATATCATACGTCAACGAATTTTCAAATGTATTCAATGTTTTCGTCTTAAACCGCGATCTATCGAGCCTATAATGGCACCCCTACCTCTGGAACGGGTTCGCCCATCCAGAGCTTTTCTAAAAGTAGGAATTGACATGGCTGGACCATTTACTATAAAGGTCAGTAATCTTCGAAACGCGAAAAAACTAAAGGCTTATCTTTGCGTTTTTGTTTGTTTTTCCACCAAAGCCATACATTTGGAAACAGTTTCAGATCTATCATGTGAAGCCTTCCTGAGTGCATTCGATCGATTCACGTCACGACGAGGTCTATCATCCGATGTATATTCCGATTGCGGAACAAACTTTGTCGGATCTCGTAATCATTTATTAGAAGTTGACAAGTTCTATGCCAACGATGAAAATCATAAAAAAATATCATATCATCTGTCCAAGCGACAAATCAATTGGCATCTTAATCCTCCTTCCTCTCCTCACATGGGTGGTTTGTGGGAAGCTGCAGTGAAATCTGCAAAAAATCATCTTAAACGTGTCATAGGTGATCAAATCCTAACATTTGAAGAGCTCAGTACATTGTTCACTCGTATTGAAGCTGTTCTTAATTCTAGACCACTTTGCCCCTTATCCAATGATCCTAGTGATTTAAATGTATTAACTCCCGGGCATTTTCTCATAGGTGAAGCTTTGGTATCAGTACCAGAATATGATATCTCAAGCGAACCTATCAACCATTTGTCAAGATGGCAAATGCTAAAGCAAATGTCTCAACACTTTTGGCGACGATGGAAAAATGAATACTTACACAATTTACAGCAACGCGTTAAATGGCAGAAAACTTCCGAGAATCTTCAAATCAATGATATTGTTTTGATAAAGGAAAATTGTTCATCTCTTCAATGGAAATTGGGTCGCATAATAAAGTTGTCTCCTGGATCTGATAAAGTAGTACGCGTTGTGACGTTAAGAACTCATTCTGGTATTATTACAAGACCAGTAGTAAAGCTATGTCCCCTGCCAAATATATCTTGATTGACAATTCATCAAAGTTGCGTGTATTAATCATTCTTTTATTCGTTTATTTTTTTCTATGTTTTATTATTATTATTATTTTTTTTTTATGTTATTCATTTTTTTCTATTGTTTAATCATTTCATATAATAAAGCTACTGCTTTATTCGGTGGGAGTATGTTGCGTGCAATATATTTAAATAATATCAAATTACATAGATTTATGCAAGATCGATTAAAACCTATATCCGTCTCCTTCACTCCTATATATTTCCGTATCCTACCATATTCATCGACCCAGATCATTATCGAACGTGTCGCTGTCAACATCGATTGCGAAATCGTAGTATTAAAAATCAATAACATATCATCTGTCGATCGACATAATAAAATTAATTCTATATTGTTAAATAATCAATAATCGTGAAATCATAAATCATAGTGTTTTATCAACATTCATCATACAGTGTAAAGTGCAAGTGAATTAAAGGGATTAATTACAATCTGTAAGTACAACACATTCTCATTTGAACTTTGTAGCAAATATTAAAAGACTCCATTTTTAAAAACTACAAAACAATACCTCTATGCCTACAATAGACTCATAATTCAACATAATATGTCAAAAATCCCCTATATACATAGTTTTATGTGTCTTAATTTTAATGGTTTCAAAGTGACATCATCATCATCATTAATAATTGTTTCTAGAAAACCACTTATTCTTATTTGGTTAGATGATAATCTATTATCCCTCAATTATTCAAAAACCTTTTTTGTACCGTTTTACATTTCTAAAAGAAAAAACCCTGAAAATGATTTCCTTCTCAAATTCCACAACACCAATTGCTCTAATGAATGTAACGAGTGTGATTTAGTATCTAGAGCTGACAACATAAAATATTTAGGAATTCACATTGACACTCAATTAAAATGGGGTAAACAAATAGATAATTTGACGAAAAGACTTAGAAACCAAATGTTTATATACAGAAGATTGGTGGATTTTGTTGATCTGAACACTGTTCGTATGGTTTATTATAGTTTAACTCAGTCTCTACTCACATATGGAATGATTGCCTGGGGAGGAGCCTATGACAGTCATATACTTTCATTGGGGAGGCTCCAAAAGAAAATTATTAAATTAATATATAAAAAACCTCTAAGGTTCCCTAGTGATGAATTGTTCCAGCTGAGTGGATTGAGTGACTTACGTAGGCTATATATATTGCAGTGTACTAAATTTATCAAACAGAAACCACAAGCTTTTGTGCAGGCGTCATATAATGATTGCAGAGTTAGCGCGAGGCTGGGAAACCAATTTAGACCTCCCATCTGCAAAACTAGATTTTTTCAACGATTTCCGCCTTTCGTTGCTCCGAAAGTTTATAACAACCTGCCATCTTTAGTGAAGCAACATAAAAGTTACCTGACCTTCCTGAAACATTTTAAACTGTGGCTTAAAACAGCTAACCCAAATGATTATCTATTGTAATTTTATATTCTTGTTTTATGCAGTAGGTACTTGTGGTGTTGCAACCTTTTTGCATCTTTTAGTATTTTTGCATCTTTTAGTATTTTTGCATCTTTTAGTATTTTTATTTTTTGTGTTACATTTTTTATTCCGTTGCATTTTTTTGTAATGTGTAAATATCTACATAGTGATTAGGTGTATAAAAATGTATAAGGGCATTAAAGAAACGAACCATAGTTATGGAATTGGTGTCGGCTAGCATTTAAGTTAAACCGCGCGACTTGTTGTGTGTTTTATGTGGATATTATGTACCTACTCAAACATACAACATTTTAAAGGGTATATTTTTTATTTTTATTTTAATATTTATGTTTAGTTTTTGGTATTGTTTATTTTATGTTTTATTAAAAATTAATCAAATATGCACTGTAGATTATAGATATATTTCATTTTTTTATCATTTTGTAATACCCACAAACAGGCATTGCCTGGTGGGATTTCTCTTGTTTATATTATATTGTCTAATTATCATGTCATATTATGTAAGTTTTTATAAGTTATATATTTCTGTAAACTCCTTTATGTTATTATTTTTATCATTTTGTAATACCCACAAACAGGCGTTGCCTGGTGGGATTTCTCTTGTTTATATTATATTGTCTAATTATCATGTCATATTATGTAAGTTTTTATAAGTTATATATTTCTGTAAACTCCTTTATGTTATTTTTTTTGTCTTTTTATGCATATATGTTTTTGTTATAAGAGAAATAAAGAAACCTTTATTATTATTATTATTATTATTATTTGTCATGACATAGGCCTCCCCTTATGTGCTCCTCTCTTACTTTGTGTAAAGGGGACTACAAATACTTACATAGTGAATATTCTATTTTTTATAGGAGAAACACAATGGAAGAAACACAAAATGTTTGGTTTTCAATTACTCTATTAAAGAATAATATCAATTCAAAAGTTAAAACCAAAATTGTCTTAACAATTTATAGGTATAACGTTTTGATAAGGAATATGAAAAATGTTGTGTTGTTTTTATAAAAAGGTTTCAATTGATTAAGTAAATAACTGATAATGACGTTTTTAATGACACAATGAGGCTGGGTTGTTTCAGCAAAAGTATCAGTAAGAGTATAGTTAAAATACTTTGATTTCATAAAATTGTTCAAAATTGTGTCGTGTCGGCATTACATTTCAATGAAACAACCAAAAGAATTGCACAATTTTATGAAATCAAAGTATTTTTACTATATTAATACGGATAATTTTGTTCGAGAAACACAACCTAAGTGTTTCGCAGTTCAGCTCGGGGCAGACACATTATTCTACCAAGAGCCACGTGGACAGTTGAAAAGATTTCCCCTCTGTGTTGCCATTACATTAAACTCAAGTATAGTAAAAATAAACAAACCGCAATGACACAACAACGAAAATACTTACAACTGTAGGTGGAGGTAGGTACCTACTAGAGAGCCACATTGTCTATTAGAAGCTACACCGACAATCTGTGTTTGTCTCCTATAGGTAGAAAAAGTCTAAATTATCTGTAAGTTGTCGCTTTTGTTATTTAGTCCCAACACAATTAAACTAATGGATGATGTGCCCCGGGAAAACTCCAGTACAAACGTACTTATGTACCTACTTTAAGGGCTTACTATAAATAATGACCCAACAGATTTTTAAAATTTGTCCCCTTTCTACTATAAATTATCAAGTAGATACACCATCACTTGTTTAAGATATTTTTGAAGATGATCATATCAAATAATTAAATTGAAAAGTAATAAAAAATTTCAATCATGAATCTCTTTTCCTGCCGAATCGATAACTTTAATACCATTATAAAATACGAAATTTCATATTGACTTCGCCGACTGATGTGGCACAATTGGTAAGCCACAGTCGGTTTCTGTGCGGGCGTCCTTGGTTCAATTCCCAGCAGAGGATAAATTTATTTAAATTCATTATTCATATGCCTTCTCTGGTCTGGAAACACTGATTAGTTGGAAGAAATTGCAATACGGCAATAGACTCGCAACTTGCGCAGGGTGCAAGGAAGTGTTCATTATTATAATTATTAGGTATAGAAGATTGAGAGAAATCCATATAAGTTCGAGTTTTTAAATTTAATTGAAATCAGAAAATATTGTACAATTCGTATGATAATTCACAGACTCGTTTTCTAGTTACAGTATCTTGTAAGTATGGTATATGAAGGATGCATAGAGAATGGACTGTGGATGAATGCCAGCAATGGTCTTTGAAAAGAGTGAAAGCAAGACAGCGTGTAAAATAAGAGTAGAGAACGAATGGCTCGAGCAAGTAGACGAATATGTTTATCTGGGAAGCATGTTTCAACAGAATGGACGGCATGATAAGAAGATCGAAAGAAGAGTTATGGCTGGTAGAGTGAATGGAGCACTACGACCAGTTATGAAAGATCGCAACATATCAAAGGAAGCCAAAGTTGCCATTCATACCGCTATCGTAGTGCATACCTTGACGTATGCAAGTGAAACCTGGACATGGCAGAAGTCGTACTAAAGCAGAATAAATGCAGTTGAAATGAGATCATTTAGAAGAATTTGTAATAGAACGATGTATGACAGGGTAAGAAATGAGGACATAAGGAAAAAAATTAAGAAAGATGTCATTAATAGAATGAAAGTGAACATATTAAGATGGTTTGGCCACATTGGGAGAATGAATGAGGTACGCCTGACGAAGAAAATATACAGTGCAGACAGTCAGGAATGAGAGGTCGGGAACGCCCAAGAAAGGGATGGCACGACCATGTTTATTTATTGTATTTTATCCCCCATAGGTTCTTTACAGAACACTTGGGTTCATCGTTACATGGTTCACAATTTACAATATTATGGTCACAATAATTGATATAATACATCGACATCATGGTTTAACAGAGTACAGAGTAATTCGGGAAAAAAAGGAAAGAAAAATTCAAAAAAAAAATTGAGTGCTAGAAGGATGTAAAGGGTCCCACTAGCACCATGTCCAATAAACAGTTATTTAAGATAAAAGTAAGGTACATAGCATTGAAAAATCAGAAAGAATACAAGAACAAAGTCAAGGACGACAAACCAAATAAATACACATATATAATAGTTAATTAATTAGTATGTTAGTGTTCATAAATATCACAGATTAGTTGGATTGATGTTTAGTATCTCGTCAGTAGAGTAAAAAGCATTGTTAACAAGATACTTTTTAGCCTCTCTCTTGAAACCCAAAGTATCCAGTGATTTCATATTTGCTGGAAGATTGTTGTAAAGTCGTACGCTCATACAAATAAAACTCTTTGACACCTTGCTTAATCTGTGCCCAGGTGGACGAATCATTTCTTTTTTCCTTGTATTGTATTCATGATATTTTGAGTTCAAAGGTGTTTTATACAAGTTTCTATGTGCGTACAACAAACATTCGAGGGCAAATGCACAGGGCATAGTTAAAATACCCTGTTCTCTAAAAACTGTTCTACACGAGTCTCTAGGACTCTACTTGATCCCGAACCCATTCCCCAAAGTAATACATATGCCATACGACATGATTGAATGAAAGTATGCGTGGTATACCAACTTGGCTGTGTCTTTTCCACATATATCTTTCACTTTTTTTATAGCATATATTGCTGAGTTTAGTCTCTTACATAAATGGTCAATGTGATTATTCCATTGTAATTTCTTATCGAGTGTTACTCCCAAGAACTTAGTTTCATCAACCATTATCACTCCTCTTTCAGGCAGAATAGCAGTAAATGGATCTAAAACATCTGGCCTTCCAAGGGAGAAGCTCATTGCATTTGTTTTTGGTCATATTTAAAACTAAGAAGTTATCGTAAAACCAGTCCTTTAACATTGTTAGTGATTGTAAAGCACTATCTACAGTTTCCACATTATTTTTTTTACCTTTAAGAACTAAACATGTGAAAGGTATTGTGAAAGACGGAAATGTTAGAAGCGTGAACAACAGAAGAACATATATGAGACGATGCATGAATGTGGACGAGACGAGGGATGCGTGCCAGGATAGAAAAATGTGGCGTTCGGTTCTATCTGCCTACCCTGCGAGGGACATGGCGTGATGGTATGTATGTATGTATGTTTTCTAGTTTGACCGCTTATTCCAGTCAAATTGTACTTCACACAAATTCATTTTATTTTATCATCAACAATGGAGCTAAAGTCCGCTGCAGACCCTGGCCTCTTCAAGGAATTGTCTCCATCCCACCCTATCGACAGTCTCTGACATCGCATCATCATATTTGCTCTGACATCACACAGCACATCGTCCAGCTATGTCAATCTTTACTTCATTATCTTTCAAGACGGTTGTCTACGATTTTTTTCGGAGTGCGATCATCATCCATTCGGCAATAAAACTTCTTATTTTAAATTAAAATTTAATCGACTAACTAACAATTCAATATTGTACATAAATTAAGAAAGTGCTGAATTTTATTAAGGCAAAATCCACTCAATTAACAAGAAACTGAATAAGTAGAAATATCTAGAGCATACATCAGAAAGGTCCCGGGTTCGATTCCCGGCGGAGAAATAGTTTTTAATTGAGCTATCAGTCTGGATCTGTGAGACGATAAATATCATTAGTCGATGGCATCTGAATGTGGCAACTTGTTATTTGGGTGTGACATAAATTAATATCTTACATAAAACTTACCATTTACAAGCCCGAGACGCAACACAAAAAATAGGGTATTTCATCTCCTGAAATACCCTGAAATACCCTAAATAGAGTTCCTCTTTAATTATATGCTATCTTTACTAGCCAGTTAAATTAGACGGTGAGTATTTTTAGGTCTGGACACTTAAGTTAGTTTTAATATTATGTCTATACAAAATGGTAACTAAAAAATATGTACCTACACAAATTTTGACCACAAATATGAAAGTTTGTAAGCCTAATCCGTTGAAACAATCCGAGGGTTTTGCGCCCGTAAATTTTACCTCCGGGACCCGAAATTTAATTAACTAAAAGTTAACGAAAACAAAGAAATACTATAATTTTGTTTTGGGAAGGTGTGGAAAAAACTGAAGGTAGGTACGGGTCCATTTAATTACACCCTGAACGGCTTTCAAACTTTCACCGTGAAATATTTATTACAACAATATTATTTCAAGGTCTATTTCGTCCTATACTTGTTATGTAATTAAAACATTTATAAAGGTTTTTTCTTTGATGATGCTACAACTACTTTGATTTGAAACTATTGTGAAATGCATTTTGCTGCTAACATCAGAAACACGTGAAAAAGTGAAAAAAAAAATATATATAGCTGTTAATAAAACTCAAAGGTATTTATAAAATCACCCCTGGGGTCCGTATCTTACATTTTTACAATATATAACTAGTTGCATGTAACACATGAGATCCAACTGTCGATAGCGATAGTATGTATAGTTGAAGAATAAGAATCAAACTATAAACCCATGAATCCAAATTATTGAAAATTTTAACACATGTTGGTATGTATGTCAAGATAGGACAGTATGGAGGTCAGTCCTATTTTCCTACCCGGAATATGAAAACAGCATGATGGTTCTGTATGTATGTTTGGAGATTAAGTACCTATCAAACTATTAAGTCTTCTTACATATTGTGTATAGGCGACTGCCCTACAAATTGTATGAAGCAATGTCGTCACTACATTCAATTTTTATAAAAATTGTTAAAATAAGTTTGAGATGTGCTAATACGATGATAATATTTTTTATAGAAAATTAAATTATCTAGTTGGGGTGTTTCGGCTTTTTTCGATATTTAAAAAAAATGAAAATATAGGCAGTTTAACTCATAAATTTATCATAAAAAAAAACATTTTTCTTAATAAAAAATGTTTGAGAAACCCTGGATTTTTTTTGAATAAACTTATTTGAGATTTTGTATTTTTCTATGCTTATACTAATTTTCAGCGTTTTATGGTTTCTGAGATATATGGAAAAATAAATTAAAAATTCAAAAGTTGATAACCCCTGACTGAAACAAAAATTCAAAATTCTGAGTATAAAAGTTTTGTAGGCCTATAACTGATTATATATTCTGAAATTTTGGGCTTTGTAAATTGAGCGGATCAAAAGTTATAAGGGGGGGACGGACACACACACAGACACACACACACACACAGACACACAGCCACACGAAATGTTCTACTCCGAATTCTGAGTAAATCCGTGTACGGAACAAATATGCTGCGAAGCCTCTAAGTTGGTGTTTTTTGACTTCAAAGTTGGAAAAGCCGTGAAAAAAGTAGACCTCTGCATACAATTCTCGCGTATCCTGGCTTGAAACATTGTCGATATGTTAAGAGAACAAAGTTCTCCTGAACAAATCGACAGTTGGATAATTATATTTTATTTTTTATCACACCACATTTTAAAATAAAACAAGTAGATTACTGCTACCCTACTGGGAAACTCTTAACTAGGTCTAACAGTTTGAAATAAATATACCTTTATTATCTTGGTTATCAATGATTACATTTTTCATTTCTTCCCAACTTATGGAAATCATATCAAATCTGTACGAATAAAATTACCTCTTAGAAGTTTTGCATATTTCAAAAATATTTGTCAACGTAATTTTATACCAATTCCAAATTAAACAAACAACGCCAGCTTATTAAGAGTCAAGAAATGAAGGAAGAATTATAAATCAAATTGTGGTCAACCAATGACAGAAGCTACATTTTCAAACATCTGTTTCAAAGGGAGGAAAAAATTGTTGCGGTTTTCAAAACAGTACAATGTGTTTGGTCAAAACTTCACTTTGTTAAATAAAAATACTGAATTAATTAAACGAATAAAGCTCGCACCGTTTTCTAACAAATTTTATTTTATTTAAATGAGACGGATTATTTTTGAAAATATGTATTTTACATTTACTTTATAATCGATTCAGTATGTCCGATTTTTTTTTGTTTAATAATGTGATCAATATTGGAGTTTTGTTATCACTAATAAAAATAATAATTTAGATGTTTTTAACGGTTTTTTTAGAATTCTACAAGATTAACTTTTTTTCTAAAAATTATCAATATAAAAGACTTCATTGTGAAATGTTACAAAATGAATGATCGATGATGTTTTTTTTTCGTAGAATTCCATTATAAATTATGTCTATAATTAAAAGTAAACCACTTTTTGATTCTACATGAATTTTACTATGTGCGATAGGCCTATTTCGCCTTCTTAGAGCTTATGACTATTTTGACAATTTTTATATTTGACAATTTAATAATATATTCAATTTCACTATTTATCTAAATAGGGATTGGTCAAAAAATAAATATCCTCAACCAACCAGAGTAAAGTAAATTTATTTCATTTTTGCATTGTATACCTAATATCAATAGTTTTAAATGGCCAATCACAAGAACCTGTAAGCTCCTCCTACATAATTATTAATCTATAAATATAAGTAAAAATTGTCAAAATAGTCATAAGATAGTAAATGCCCTAACAAGGCGACATAGGCGGATCGCAAATAATAAAATTCATGTTGAATCAAAAGTGGTTTACTTTTAATTATAGACATAATTTATA
This sequence comes from Molanna angustata, assembly GCA_963576475.1. Taxonomy (NCBI): domain Eukaryota; kingdom Metazoa; phylum Arthropoda; class Insecta; order Trichoptera; family Molannidae; genus Molanna; species Molanna angustata. The sequence goes on from OY754977.1 coordinate 20,987,819, forward strand.
AAATGAATTTAAAAAGATAACTAAAGAGCTAGTTGCATGTAACACATGAGATCCAACTGTCGATAGCGATAGTATGTATAGTTGAAGAATAAGTACCAAACTATAAACCCATAAATACAAATTATTTAATATTTTAAGATATTTGGTTTTCTATACAACACATGTACCTAGGTATGTATGTCAAGATAGGATAGTATGGAGGTCAGTCCTTTGATCCTACCCAGAATATGAATACAACATGATGGTATGTATATATGTATGTTTGGAGATAACTATCAAACAATTAAGTCTTCTTAGATATTGTGTGTACAAATTGTATGAAGCAATGTCGGTACTAAATTCAATTTTTTTAAAAATTGTTAAAAAAAAATTGAGATATGCTGATACAATCTTAATATTTTTTATATATATCTAGTTGGGGTGTTTTGGCTTTTTTTTTATATTTTTAAAAAAATTGGAAATATAGGCAGTTACACTCATAAATTTATAATAAAAAAAATATTTTTCTTAATAAAAAATGTTTGAGAAACCCTGGAATTAAAAAAAAATAATTTGAGATTTTTTATTTGTCTATGTTTATACAAAATTTCAGCGTTCAAGCTTTTATGGTTTCTGAGATACATGGAAAAATAAACCAAAATTTCAAAAGTTGATAACCCCGGACTGAAACAAAAATTCACAATTCTGAGTATAGAAGTTTTATAGGCCTATAACTGTTTATATATTCTGAAATTTCGGGCTCTGTAAATTTAGCGGATCAAAAGTTATAAGGGGGGTGGACAGACACACAAAACTCACATAAAATGTTCTACTCCGAATTCTGAGTAAATCCATGTATGGGAACATACATATATGCTGCGAGGCCTCTAGTTGGTGTTATAAGCATGCAAAAAGTCCACTACGCCATACAAAATGTACCTTCGTACACGCATCTTGGCTTAATAATGTCGATTCATTCAGAGAATTGAATTCTCATGAACGAATCGACAGTTGGATTAACTGAATGTGGAATGATAAAAAGTCTTGATTTTCATTATATAAATTGATTTTAAATCCATATTTGCCTTAACCATAAGTATATAATTCAAGGGTTATTTTATTGCTTTTAAAAATAATATAAAATAAACCTTTATGTGAATTCGATGTAGTGAAAACTAGACAGCAACGCAGTTGGGAATTGAATCATGAAAGAAGAAAACCTAACAACCATTTGATGAGTTAAAAGTTTTTTATTTCCAGTTGTTTATTTCCTTAAACGAAACTAATTCTTTTACAATTGATTCCAATTTTCCAATGGTGATCTTTCGAGTATGAAGAGTCCATCGCTTAAGTGGATTTCAATTGAAGAAATCAATGTCAGGTAATTGAGAAATGTGAGAAATGTGTTCTTGTCCATCCCAATTACTTATTTCTTCACGTATCCTATATCCTTCTCCTTGAACTTCTTCACCATGTGTGATTATATGTATAATAAATGTTTTGTTAAAGGAATGACATATATGTAGGTATATATGATATAGTCAAGTGAAACATTGTAATAGGCTTTTGGCATTTTATTTATTTATTTATTTTGATTAGGAAACAAAAGAGGAACACAGAAACAAAAGTACATGATAAATATAAAAGAAACATACAACAAGCTGTACACCCAATAATATTGTTTCACATACAAAATATTTAAGTTTTGCAAACTACCCACAAGAATACAAAAAAAATATGCATATTTAAAAAATAACAATCAATTTCAATTTGTGTTTTTTTAAACAAAATATTATTATTGTAACTCGAATATTTTTTAAAAGTTGCGTATACGCAAACATTGGATTTTTTCCCTGTCAATAATATTTTTTGACATTTTTCCAATTTTCAATAGAGACGAATTTTGAATTTTATATGAGAACCAGGAACTCAAGGCACCAACGGCGCCTGTCATCGGCTGGTTTGCGTGATCACTTTATGCGCTTGTGCAACGTTCATCAATTATGCCTTCTTATTGAGTTCCCCAATATATTATGCCTAAAACAATACTCAAAATAATATTCAATCATTCCCATTGTTTTAATTATTTGATTTAGTGGCAGTATTTTTTTATAATAAATTTAAAATAAAAGATATTTAGAGCGAACCTGTCTATGCGGAAGATACCTAGTTCATAGTGTGTAGTTAATTTTATGAATGTTCTACCCCTGATAGATGGAACTGCCCCCCGATGTGCTCTTAGCTCATATATCAACGTGTATTGCCCACATGAAAGTTGAACTACCTTATTGAGAACGAGATTTTCACATAAGTTTTATTACTATTATTACGTAAAGTGTTGAAAGGATTCCAACCTTCGAAATCCTTGCAAATCTCTTGATATTACACTTAGGTAATATACCTAACTTCATTATTATTATTTTATCATTATTCTCGCTCCTTAAACTAGATGGACAGATTTTATCCATATTTTGGTTCTGGACCCAATGTCAAAATGAAAATAAAATTTAAGTATTGATATTTGAACCTATTGTTAGTTTTTCGATGATTAAGCGTATAAACAAATGACAAATTACCAAAGAAATATTATTAGTAACTAGCTTAAAAGCATCACTTCGCTCAGCTTCTAAGCTACGGCTTGTAAATGCCGCCTCCGGCGGTTCATAATAATTGTATAATTCATCTAAATGAAGCGAAGCTTTTATGTAAGGTAGGTATTTTAAAAATATATTCGGTGCAGTGTTTGTCGACATCACTTTTTCTCAACACCTGGTGGACGTCACAATGTCCGGTGGACTCTACAAGGTGCGGGCTTCCATTCCGTTACCAGTGCACTTGTTTTTGCGGCTGCTCCGCGTGGGCACGTGGCCCCAGCGACCCGCCCCGCCTTTAAGTCCATGAAGACTTGGCCCCGTCAACCTGAGCACCCGCGAGGAGGGACGAACGCCTGCCCTCAAACGTGAGCGCCGTAGGAAGACAAATTACTCTGGATGCTGCAATTTATCGACGTGCATCTTCGCTATGTGTCTCATGGACATATTATGATGAACACTAGCACTCTATGCTCCGTGACCAAAATGTAGATATTTACCATATTTTGGTTATGGACATATTTATTTATTTATATAATACCTACCTCATTGTATTTAAGTTTAAACTAAAAATTAAAACATTAGATTTGTCAGCTGGTAAGTAGGTACCTACTTATGTTTTGAAAATCAGTAATTAATGTTATTTTATTAGTCATCAATATTTAGTTAAGATAAATAATTTCAATTTATACAATAATTGAAAAAAAAACATAAACTTTAATTTTAAGTTAATTATACATTTTATTTACTACCCTATCAAGTTATATGTACCTTCATAAGATATATTTGTAGAAAAAGGATTTACAATAAATAAATAAATAAACAATTATCCAACTGTCGATTTGTTCAAGAGAAATTTGTTCTTTTAACATATCGACAAATAAATAAATAAATATTTTATTTTAAATTAAAACTTAAATACCTAATTAGATTTGTAGGCCGGTACCTAATTGTGTTTTAAAAAGCAGTAAGTAATGTTATTTTTTTATTCTTCAACATTTAGTTAAGATAAATAATTTCAATTTATTCAATGATTTTTAAATAAGTATTTGGTTTATTTACCTTAGTCCAATTAAAACAATTAAAGTTGTAACGTGCACAGCAAACACTATTTTATAACCAATAGTTGTTGATAATCCAACTGTCGATTTGTTCAGGAGAACTTTGTTCTCTTAACATATCGACAATGTATCAAGCCAGAATACGCGAGAATTGTATGGAGAGGTCTACTTTTTTCACGGCTTTTGCAACTTTGAAGTCAAAAAACACCAACTTAGAGGCTTCGCAGCATATATGTTCCATACACGGATTTACTCAGAATTCGGAGTAGAACATTTCGTGTGTCTGTGTGTGTGTGTGTCTGTGTGTGTGTCTGTGTGTCCGTCCCCCCCTTATAACTTTTGATCCGCTCAATTTACAGAGCCTAAAATTTCAGAATATATAAACAGTTACAGGCCTACAAAACTTTTATACTCGGAATTTTGAATTTTTGTTTCAGTCAGGGGTTATCAACTTTTGAATTTTTATTTTATTTTTCCATATATCTCAGAAACCATAAACGGTAGAACGCTGAAAATTGGTACAAACATAGACAAACACAAAATCTCAAATTAGTTTTTTCAAAAAAATTCCAGGGTTTCTCAAACATTTTTTATTAAGAAAAATATTTTTTTTATGATAAATTTATGAGTTTAACTGCCTATATTTCCAAAACTTTTACAATTATCGAAAAAAGCCGAAACACCCCAACTAGATAATTTAATTTTCTATAAAAAATATTAACATTGTAGTAGAAGATCTCAATTTTTTTTTAACAATTTTTTTAAAAATTGAATTTAGTGACGACATCGCTTCATACATTTTGTATGGCAGTCGCCTATACACAATATGTAAGAAGACTTAATAGTTTGTTACTTCATCTCCAAACATACATACATACCATCATGCAATTTGCATATTCTGGGTAGGAAAAAGGATCTTCTTCCATACTATCCTATCTTGACATACATACCTACATATGTTGTATAGAAAACAAAATATCTGAAAATATTCAATAATTTGTATCTATGGGTTTATAGTTTGGTACATATTCTTCAACTATACATACTATCGCTATCGACAGTTGGATCTCATGTGTTACATGCAACTAGTAATATTTAATTTTCATGTCCTTTTATTATTTCCATATACCTACTATTCTAACCGGAAGAATACTTATATTTTTGGACGCATTTCTGCGCTTTTGTGATGTCATTTGAAAAATACTCCATTAATTCAATTTCAAGACCTCTTATCATAGAATTATAAAGTCCAATTCAAATGTATGACAAGTTTTATTTACATGTGTGTGTGAGGCGGTAGATCGGTAGAGTGTACGTATACTGCATATAAAAGAGATTTTATGTGTACTACTATGTGTTCTATGACTGTATTGACAGCCGGTCGAGTGAAACTCAGAACTTTGTTCTTAGTTTTAGTTGTCATACTTTCATTGCGCTCATTCATTCATTTCCGTGTCCAGACCCTATATGCGCCCTCTCCAATATTTTACGGCCGTCACAGCCTTTTCGTTTGCAGGCAGGAGGTTCGCCTCATTGCAAGGCTCCCCCATGAGTGGGCACATCAGCAGGTGCGCCGCGTTTTGCTCTTCTCCACATTCGCACGTCACATCCTGCTCATCAATCAGCAGTTCCCATCTCTGCATGTTGACCATACATCTACTCACACCCGTTCTGAGTCTGTTCAGGGCTTTCCAAGTCCCTAATGGGAGTTGGTGTCCGGTTGGGAGGGTCTCGCTTGGTTTTAACCATTCGTTCTCCCCAACCTGTTCCTGCCACAGCTCGATTCTTCTTTCATGCGGGGTGGTGTGCAATTCATTTGTTTTTGATAAGAAACTGCGTCTTGATCTGAGCCTCGATATTGGGGGGTCGTGCCCATACAGGGGGTGTCTGGGATCACTTTTTTGTTTTCGCCTCTCTTCCTCGGCTGCGACAGTTCTTCGTGTATTTGGTGGTGCAATTCTAGCCAAGAGATGGACCTTTTCCAGGGTCCATCTCTTGGTCCATCTTTATTTTTCTTTTTTTTTTCATTCATTGCGCTGACTAGGTATCTGTATACTATACATATAATCTAAGCCTCTTATATTAAGAATCTTATATTTTTTAAACTGTAGGTACCTTTTATTTTACAAAATTTTATAGAAAAAATAAGATCTGTTTTTTGCAACAATGATATTATATTTTATTTCTATAATAACAATTAGTTTGAAAATTTGCTGATAGATGTCGAAAATCCAACCATTTATAATAAGTTTATCATCATCATCATCATCAGCTCCACATCCCAAGGTGGGACCTGGCTTCCAAAAGAAGTCTTCGCCATTCCAATCTGTCAGCGGCTCCTTGTCTCCAATTGATCACGCCCAAAGAGTTCAGGTCCCCCTGGACGCAGTCCATCCATCTCAACTTGGGTCTCCCCCTACGCCTCACACCCTCTGGTCTATGGTGAAGGACTCTTCTGGCGGGCAGCTGCTCACTCATCCTCTCCACATGTCCAAGCCACCTGAGTCTCCCAATCTTTATAAATACTCCAACGTCTATATCATCATAAAGCTGGTATAGCTCATGATTGTATCTGATTCTCCACACACCATCCTCACAGACAGCTCCGTAAATTCGCCGTAGGATCTTTCTTTCAAAAATGCTAAGTTGGTCCTCGTCTTTTTTAGTTAGAGTCCAGGTCTCGGAGGCATATGTCAACACTGGTCTGACAATAGTTTTATATAGTGTAAGCTTTGTATTTCTCGACAACAACCTGGACTTCATGTGTCTCTGTAGGCTAAAGTAGCATCTGTTAGCAGCAACAATTCTTCTGTTCACTTCTTCACTGATATTGTTCTTACTGGTACTTAGTGAACCGAGGTACGTGAACTGCTCTACTGATTCGAAGGTGTAGCAGTCTACTGCAAGTAGTGGTGGAGGAGAATTATGACGGACATTAGGACGTGACAACAGGTATTGAGTTTTTTGTTATATTATAAGTTTATATATTTTTCAATAATTAAAAAAAAAATTTTTTTTTTTTCGAAAAAAAACTATTTTTCCAGTAATATGTATAATATTGTCTATCTACATATAAACAAAAAATAAATAAAATTGACGTTATTAGGCTACTTGTAAACAATTACGTATCTGACAGCTAAATCTGTGAAACAATGCAAGTAAAGCAAATCTGACCCACGATGCAAAAGGGAGCATTTGTTCAAGGTGTATTGCTCACTCTCCCCATGTCGGATTTCATACATGTTTTCATCATCATAATTCTAAAATTTTGAATTTGTATGCTTAAAAAACACACTTATTTTGTTGTTGATTACGTAGAATATTTTATTTTGAATAATATTAGGCAAATTTTAAATGTATTCGGATAATTGTTAGTAAAACATATGTTTTTTTACATTACTTTTCGGGCAACTAACAGGTAAAGTCTGATTTTTTTTAAAGTGCCAATTCTATACATAAACAAAAAAATGCATAGTATTTACGCATGTAAATGTATTAGTAGAATCGTGGTTGCTGATTGGTTTACACCATTTGGTGTCCTTAACAACAAACATCAACAAACCCGACAGTACGTATATATCTCTCGAAGTGAGCGCACGTTTGATTTTTTATGGTGACCATGTGTTCTAAATTAAGAATTTCATTTTTTATTTCTAACTTATGTATTTTATTTTTTGTTTAATATCGATATATAATTATTATTATAAACATAGTGTTATCACCGTCTTAGTATAGAATAAGTGTCCATTATTTATTTGTATTAGTTACATAGATATATTATTGATGTATGTGAGTTTGCCTCAATGAACTATTATGTAAATATTTTGTATAATATAATTTATTATTTTGTAAAATAATATGTAACTGTTTATTATTATAAGGATTAATTACTTCATAATGTATTCATTTATTTTCCTAATAAAAAGTATCAAATAAATATTTTGTTTAAATATTACTTTCCCAGGAGATGCCCATTAACATTTGCAGAAAATACCTAATAATATAGACCCATTAAAGCCGCATGGTACCGGGAGTAAGAATAGGTATGAAAAGATTTGAAGATATATGCATGTGAAAGTTACAACCGTTTTATATCATGAAATGATAAAGAAATCCCATTATATTTTTTTCTTTTACACCATGGTCACCCTATGAGCTTTGGCACTCTTAAAAAAATCAGACTTTACTATGTCAAATATTAATTTAACACTCACCCAATAACATGTTGCCACATTGTGGAAACTTATGATATTAAAAAAAAAACCTACAACCAAATGTTATTGAGAAGACCCGAGATGCAGACTTACAACGAAATACTATTAAAAAACGTTTCCGAGGATGCCGTGGAGGTAAAAATTGCCGATCACGGACGAATAGAAATTATACACCCCGACAGATACAACATAATGTTACTTTGCCAATAGACAATAAACTTAAACCCCACGGACACAGAGAAAGACGTAAGAAGACTCTTATCGGTCACCCAACACCAGAGCGCCATGGAGTACCCATACCCAGAAAAGTAGCTATTGGACACTGGAACGCGCGGTCCTTGAATAATAAAGTAGAGGATGTCGTGGATGTTATTCGTAGAAATAAACTTAACGTTCTGTGTGTGACTGAAACTTGGCATGACGACCTTAATTCTGTATCACTGAGAAGGCTTCACTCCCAGGGTCTCATCGTCGTCGAAGAAGCAAGAAAAAGAAAACAAGATCAGCCCACTAACGCCCTTAAGACGAACCACGGAGGAATCGCGATAATTGGGAAACAAGGACTGCGGATCACCAAAATCGCAATAGGAGAATACCAGACCTTCGAGTGTCTAGGGTGTCGAATATCTATCGGCAGCTCCTACTTCATCATCATCACCATATACCGACCTGGATCAAAACCTGTGACAGACTTATTTTTTAATGAACTATCTCTTCTTCTCGGAAAAACTGTATTATTTAACACAAAAAACATGTATATAACGGGAGATTTTAACGTCCACTTAGAGCAACAAACTAACCCTATCATAATTAGATTTAATGACATCTTAACATCTTTTGGACTTGCACAATACATACAACAACCAACGCATGACGCTGGGGGAATACTCGATCTGCTAATTACTGGAGCTGACAACAGGGAGTTAGTCCCACAAATAACGGACATCGGCCTATCAGACCACCGATTAATTCACACGACAATTAACTTCACTCCACCTCCACCGAAATACCATACAGTACAATCCCGAGCATGGAGAAACTTCAATATAGAAGACTTCAAAACCGAACTTCAACGATCCCCTCTGTGTAACCTAAACCAACTTAAAACGCTCACAATTGACGAAATGACTGCTTGCTACGACAATACACTGACTAGACTTTTAAATAAACACGCTCCCGAGCAAACGACAAGGCGACAAATACGAACTTCTGACAAGTGGTTCGACGAAGAGTGTCGACAGGCAAAAATATTCATGAGGAAACGGGAAAGAGCCTTTAAAAAACAAACAGTTCACAGACATGAATGGACAGACGCACAAAAAAACTACAGAGACATAATAAATAGGAAAAAAAACGCGTACTGAACGGAAAAAATCGACTCAGAACGAGGCGACCCCCAACGCATGTGGAGATCTCTCAATTCTGTCCTAGGACAGTCAATACAACCGCCTACCACAGACCTGGTCCCCAACGACGTCTCGGATTTTTTCAACAACAAAATAAAAAATATCCTCAAAAACACAACCTCTCCTGATACACCATATTACGAACAAAACACGAAAGCACAAATCAACATTTTCAATGAGACTAATATAGATGAAATTCAAAAGCTAATCAAAAACTCAATAGCCAAAAACTGCTCTCTCGACCCCATTCCGACATGGCTCCTCAAAAAGTGTTCTCACGAACTGTCTCCTTTTATCTCCATGATGTTTAACATCTCCTTGAATTCAGGCGTAGTACCAAACCTCTTCAAGAAGGCCTTAGTCACTCCCATACTGAAAAAGCCATCTCTGGACCCTTGTGAATTGAACAACTACAGACCAGTATCTAACCTATCTTTCTTGTCGAAACTACTAGAGAAAATCGTCGCTTCACGTATTAACTACTTCATTGAATCACAAAACATGTTCGCTACCCACCAATCAGCATACAGAAAGTATCACTCCACAGAAACGGGTCTCCTTCGATTACTTTCAGATATAATCCTTGCAACAGAAACAGGCAAACTAGTTCTTCTTTCATTTCTGGATATGAGCGCGGCTTTTGACACAGTCGACCATCAATTTCTCTTAAACAGACTGAACATATCCTATGGCATTCACGGAACAGCCCACTCGTGGCTGCAATCTTATTTACAAAACCGTTCTCAAACCATAATAATAAATAAAGAACAGTCTTTCCCTAAAAAAGTGACGACAGGCGTTCCCCAGGGTTCTGTACTTGGCCCGTTACTGTTCACACTTTACACAAAGGGCATTTTTAACATAGTTTTATTTTTATTTTATTTTGTTTTATTAAGAAATACAACAGCTGTTAACAAACATTTATAGGTATACAGTAAATAATTTTCTTATTTATATCGCCAATTACAGTATTTCCTAGTTATTAGTTACATTTTATATTTTTTATTCGGTAAAAATTCTCAATAAATACGAAAAAATAATATTTCAAGTGATAATGGAGATGGATGGAGATGAAGATGGATTGATATCTATTTCCTTATTTATTATTAGCACCAAATAGAGACAAATAAAGAATATTTCAAGTGATAATGGAGATGGAGATGAAGATGGATTGATATCTATTTCCTTATTTATTATTAGCACCAAATAGAGACAAATAAAGAATATTTCAAGTGATAATGGAGATGGATGGAGATGAAGATGGATTGATATCTATTTCCTTATTTATTATTAGCACCAAATAGAGACAAATAAAGAATATTTCAAGTGATAATGGAGATGGATGGAGATGAAGATGGATTGATATCTATTTCCTTATTTATTATTAGCACCAAATAGAGACAAATAAAGAATATTTCAAGTGATAATGGAGATGGATGGAGATGAAGATGGATTGATATCTATTTCCTTATTTATTATTAGCACCAAATAGAGACAAATCTAAAGTAATAAAGCAATCAAAATGTTAGTGTATGTGTGTGTGTGTGTGTGTATGTGTGTGTGTGTGTGTGTGTTTGTCTCACGCCTTCTGAAAAACCAAGAGCATCTAAAAATCTAATTTATGTGCGAACGTGTACCTGTATACCTGATGCAGTGTCACGCTAAAAATAATGCGATAAAAATGCTGAATTTTAAAAATATTTCAATAATTATTTTTTTCATACAAAATTTTCCAAGTCGTATCTGTCAAAAAAGTGTACATTTTGCACGCATATATCTGTTAGTTTAAAAGTTAGAAGTACGTATTTACACGAAAAAAATTTACTTTCAAGTATAACTTAGCGTTTAAGTGAAAAACATGGTGAATATTTTGTATAATTATAATGTTTAACTTATTTTTAAAGTAAGCGTTTTGTACATAAATGCCGCCATTTTAATATCTTTTCATACAATATTTCATTTTCCTACCGAATGAATATGTTCTTGAAAATAATAAACCTTTGAAATAAATATAAATATGAAATAATAAAATGAAACACAAGACATTACAGCAAGTTTTAAGACGTATATTGTAAAAGTCTGTTAATTATTAGTAAAGATATAGGCATAATAAAATTGCATAATTTGTATATAATATTTGATATTTCGGACAATTTTCATTTTTATGGCATCGAACAAACCAATGTAGGTACCTACATATTCAAAAAATGTATCCGAACCATTCGATATTACTTACGTGTTCGAATCGTTTCCATGGCTACAGAAAGAATGTGATATTCAAATAAAATTTGTTAGGAATCGGATTTATTTAGAAGGTTGTTGTAGGTAGGTACCTACCTAATACTATTTACTTACAAATCAACAATAATATACCTATACTGATTTCCTATAGGAAAATTATTTTATTTATTTATTTATCAACCGTTTGTCCGATTATAATGAAACTTTGGTGAATTGTCGAGCGTATGCCCAGGATGGTTTTTGGATTTAAACTTTTTTCTTATTCTTCTTCTTCTTCGTGTATTTGGTCGTTTTACCTATGAAGGGGGAGTATCCTGGGAAAAGAAGGTCCGACTGTCCCTCCATCTCTTCACAGGTCTTCCAGGACGGGTTCTGCATATAAACTTTTTTCTTCTTTTTCTTCAACGTGTACTTGGTCATCTTACCTATGAAGATGAACTATCCTGGGAGATGAAGGTCCAATTTTCCTTCCATCTCTTCGCAGGTTTCTGGATTTAAACTTTTTTCTTCTTCTTCTTCATCGTCTATTTGGTCATTTTACCTTTGAAGGTGGACTAACCTGGGAGAAGAATGTCCAATTTTCCTTCCATCTCTTCGCAGGTATCTGGATTTAAACTTATTTCTTCTTCTTCTTCTTCATCGTGTATTTTTGGTCATTTTACCTATGAAGTTGGAGAATCCTGGGAGAAGAAGGTCCAACTGTCCTTCCATCTCTTCGCAGGTATCTGGGTTTAAACTTTTTTCTTCTTCTTCGTGTATTTAGTCATTTTACCTATTAAGTAGAGCATCCTGGGAAAAGAATGTTCTTTCATCTCTTCGCGGTTCTTCCAGGATGGTTTCTGGATTTAAACTTTTCTTAACCGACTGATGGGACGGGATGTAATGAAGGGAAGGGATGCACTAAAGGGCCTGAAGGGACGGGAGGTATAAAACTGCCTGAAGGGACGGAAGGTAGTGAAGGGTCTGATGGGAAGGGACGTAATGAGGGATTAAAGGGACGGGAGGTACTGAAGGGCCTGAAGCGGCGGGTCCTGGAGTCTAATTCTGTTTCTTCTTAATTTTATGTAGACCTTTAGGGCAGTTTTTATACAAACTATTTCCTATTGTCTAATTCATCTTCTTCTTCTTTTATGTATACATTTGGGTCATTTTTTTATAAAAATTATTTCCTTTAGTCTAATTATTTTTCTTCTTCATTTAAGTACGTAGACTTTTGGGAGAGTTTTAATACAAACTATTTCCAATAGTCTTATTCATTTTCTTTTCTGTAGACTTTTTGGTCAGTATTTATACAAACTATTTCCAATAGTCTAAATATTCTTCTTCTTCTTTTTTGTAGACCTTTGGGTGAGCTTTTATACAATCTATTTCCAATAGTCTAATTCTTCTATTAGGTATATGTATTTTTACTTATTTTATGTAGACCATTGGAATAGTTTTTTATACAAACTATTTCTTATAGTCTTATACTTATTTTTCTCTTTTTTATTTAGTCTTTTGGGTTAGTTTTAAGTCTAATAGTCTATTGTGCAGAAATATTATTAACGATATGCACACTTGATGAAAATACATATGAAATGAATGGGATATGGGATGTGACGATATAACCTGCACTAGAATCTTTTCAATACTTTTGTTTAATTAAATTTAAACCATTTATATCATCCTATTTTGAATAATTTTCAACACCTAATATTTAAAGAATGGGGGTTGTGGCCATTACTGAACTCTTCACAACATTTATATTCAAATTAAAAACTATTTACTATAGTTCAAGTCTTCTTCTTCTTCGTTAATGAAGACTTTCAGTCAAATTGAGCAAAAATATAATGCACACTTGATGAAAAAATATAAAAACGAATGGGATGTGACCAATACTAGATCTTTTCAGTACCTACGTTTGTTTAATCAAATTTTAACCACATCCCAACATCCAAAATTACTAAATTTTCAATAGGTACACATTACAATTTGTTTTCGATGATAATATTTAAAAATGGGGGTTGTGGCCAAACCAATCTCTTTACAACGTTGATAAACAGTCATATTTAAAACCATTACGCATAGTCCATGCGAGCAGAAATTGTATAAATATTATACTTCATTCACACTTTATAGCAATATATAAAAAAGAATGGGTTGTGGCCATCACTTGAACATTTTACAATACTTAAACTCAATCAAATTTCAAACCACTTTTCATAGTCTGATATTGCAAAATAATTGGGTGACAATATTATAAAAACGATTGCTTTTTCTTTCACAATTTTACATTCTTGGCCAACGGCGGGACATAAAAGCTAGTAAAGAATATTTCAAGTGATAATGGAGATGGATGGAGATGAAGATGGATTGATATCTATTTCCTTATTTATTATTAGCACCAAATAGAGACAAATAAAGAATATTTCAAGTGATAATGGAGATGGATGGAGATGAAGATGGATTGATATCTATTTCCTTATTTATTATTAGCACCAAATAGAGACAAATAAAGAATATTTCAAGTGATAATGGAGATGGATGGAGATGAAGATGGATTGATATCTATTTCCTTATTTATTATTAGCACCAAATAGAGACAAATAAAGAATATTTCAAGTGATAATGGAGATGGATGGAGATGAAGATGGATTGATATCTATTTCCTTATTAATTATTAGCACCAAATAGAGACAAATAAAGAATATTTCAAGTGATAATGGAGATGGATGGAGATGAAGATGGATTGATATCTATTTCCTTATTTATTATTAGCACCAAATAGAGACAAATAAAGAATATTTCAAGTGATAATGGAGATGGATGGAGATGAAGATGGATTGATATCTATTTCCTTATTTATTATTAGCACCAAATAGAGACAAATAAAGAATATTTCAAGTGATAATGGAGATGGATGGAGATGAAGATGGATTGATATCTATTTCCTTATTTATTATTAGCACCAAATAGAGACAAATAAAGAATATTTCAAGTGATAATGGAGATGGATGGAGATGAAGATGGATTGATATCTATTTCCTTATTTATTATTAGCACCAAATAGAGACAAATAAAGAATATTTCAAGTGATAATGGAGATGGAGATGAAGATGGATTGATATCTATTTACTTATTTATTATTAGCACCAAATAGAGACAAATAAAGAATATTTCAAGTGATAATGGAGATGGATGGAGATGAAGATGGATTGATATCTATTTCCTTATTTATTATTAGCACCAAATAGAGACAAATAAAGAATATTTCAAGTGATAATGGAGATGGATGGAGATGAAGATGGATTGATATCTATTTCCTTATTTATTATTAGCACCAAATAGAGACAAATAAAGAATATTTCAAGTGATAATGGAGATGGAGATGAAGATGGATTGATATCTATTTCCTTATTTATTATTAGCACCAAATAGAGACAAATAAAAATATTTGTTAACTCGCAGATTATTTCAAATTGTGATTTCATTCGCTTATGTTTACAGTTCAATGAATTTATTGTTTTTTTGTTTAAGGCAATTCACCCTGTAAAGAGTGCTATGTGCCAATTATTTCATGTCAGAGGAGAGAAGTTATTTTTTTTATAAATTTATGTCATTCAATGAAAGGAATTTTGAAATAACGAACAGTACACGTGAATTATTAAGAGACAAAAGATGTTGGATATTAAGTGGAGATTGGTGAGTGATTTTAATTAATTGTTTGTATATATTTTTGAAGGCGGAATTATTTTTACAGTTAAAAAATACATGATCAATTGTCTCATCCTCATCACCACACTGGCAAAGTGGGCTATTTAGAACTCTAATTCTATACAGATGGGAGGCAATTGAACAATGGCCAATTCTCATTCTAGAAATACATGATATTAATCGTTTAGATATGTTTCTATTATAAAACCATGGTTTAGAGGAAATTTTTTGTTGGATACCTGCATGATAAGCACCCTTATATTTTTTTGTTTTGTACCAATTTTCATCCCATTTGAAAAGCATATTTGATTTAAGGCGGGGTAAAAGATCTGAGATTGGGATAATAAAGTTATCTGGAATTGTGCCCGAAGTAGTTCCCAATTTCGCAAGTTCATCAGCCTTTTCATTGCCCTCAATCCCAAGATGTCCAGGGACCCATGATAGAACTATGTCAAATTCGTCGTTTTTGAGATAATATAGAAAACTTTTAATGGAACATGTGATTCTGTCCTCTGGATAATTTAGAGGATTGGATGAAATTTTTTGAAGAGCACTACGGGAATTTGTACATATTAGGGCGCGGTTGATATTTTGCGATCGAGTAAGAGCCAAAGCTTGGTTGATCGCAAAGCTTTCGGCTGTGAAAATGGACACTTCATTTGGCAATTTGTAAGAAACATTAATGCCGAAATCAGGAATGTGAACCGAAGCACCACAGTTCTGATTTTCAGATTTGGATAGCAATTTGTGTAAATTTTGTGTTTATATTAAGTGTATTTGAACTATTATATTTTTTATCTAGCCCGAACGCTGAAATTTCGACATTTGGAATATAGTTTAAAGATTCAAATGGGGTATTGTATATTGGAAGTTTATTGTTTATAATATATTATTTCAATGCCATAACATTTTACTTGTTAGGTTTTATATATACTTTTCCATAATTTTTCTATAGTATATATTTAGATTTTTCACAAGAATATAGGCATCTTAATTAGAATATAGGCATCTTAATTAGTTAAATCGCATAATCTACTTGCACACTGCTACGCCGATGACTGGCAGCTGTACTTTTATTCAACTCCGAGTGAGTCATGCCTTCTAAAAGACAAAATTTGTCTGTGCATCGAAGAGATAGAGCGGTGGATGTCTTCAAATAAACTAAAACTAAATCCAACTAAGACCGAATTTCTCTGGACGGCCACACACCGCCGGCAGCATTACATAGACAACACTTCTGTCTCTGTTGCAGACACCGACATTATTCCTAAGTCCGCCGTTAAACTTCTGGGAGTACATATTGACTCCAGTCTAAGTCTCAAAAAACAGATAAACAGCACAACATCCTCTGCTTTCTACCACTTACGACGAATAAAATCTATCAGACGAAATATACCTACGGAAGCAACGAAATCTCTAGTAAACGCATTCGTTATTTCCCGCCTGGACTACTGCAATGGTATCTACGCAAACCTTCCAAAGCTGGAGCTAAACAAACTTCAATCCGTCTTCAACGCTGCTGCTAGGCTAATCACCGGAGCCGCGAAATTCTCACACATATCCCACCATCTACGAAATCTTCTGGCTCCCACGTATCTTTCAGACTTCTGCATCCCTCTCACCGTAAACGAGCGACAACAAACACTTCGGTCAGCCACCACATCCATGATTGGCAAGTTGACTGAAATAAATAGAGTCAACACATCATCCTTCGGTGATCGTGCTTTTGCTGTGGCCGGACCAGCCTCGTGGAATAAACTACCACCTGAACTGAGGCAAATCGACAACTTAGCACTATTCAGGAAACACCTAAAAACTCACTTCTTCCGCGAGTCTTACAATAACCCCTAATATATTCAAAGCGCCCTTGAGGTGAGGTTATCACAAAAACGGCGCTATAAAAATAATCCAAATTTATTATTATTATTATTATTATTAATCATCTCACAGATCCAGACTGAAAACACAATTAAAAACTATGTCTCCACCGGGAATCGAACCCGGAACCTTCGGATCAGCAGTCAGATACCTAACCAACTGAGCCACGAAGGCCGACATTTATTGTTATCAAACAATATTCTTTACTTTTCACTTAATTAAAATTTTAGGGTTATAAAAAAAGTTCAGCTTAAAAAAAAAGAAAAAAAAATCAGTTGCTGTGTTTTTGTGTGTTTGAAGTATGAAATCCCACCAGGACATCGCCACCCCGGAAGACCACTAAAGAGATGGAGGGATAGCTGGACCTCTGCTTCACAGGAATAGCTTTCTCGAAAAAACAGATCTTCGATCTAAAATAAGAAGAAGAAGAAGTATGACGTACGGCATTTGACGGATTGACATGCCTACTATGAATTAATTTTATGTTGTGTATCGATAGAGCTCAAAATATGTCATCATAATATGTTTAATGTGAATATTTTTATTATTGCATATGCGCAAACATTGGATTTTTTTCCCTGTCGGGAGTCAAAGATATTTTTTATATTTTTTAACAGATTTTTAATTATCTCAATAGAGACGAAGTTGGAATATTTATTGTAGGAGAACCGGGAAATCAAGGCACCTACAGGGCTTACGACCTGTCATCGGCTGGTTTACGTGATCACTTTATGCGCTTGCGCAACGTTCACCAATTATGCCTTTTAATGAGATCCCTATCAATTCAATTTTGAAAGTTCTATATATTGTAATACTGAAATTCTTTTCGCTTGAAAATAAGGAATTTTTACTACAGCCATCTATGGGTGAAATTATGAACAACAATCTTATTATTTTTATTTATTTTATTGGAACGCCATCTATTGAGAGAATTGGTTTTTTTGTAAATAATGAAAGCTACAATTCTTATATCTGAGGTGACAATGCATTTTTCGCATAGAAGTCACCCCTGAATTGCGCCAGACTTATAAGGTCATTTTTGTCTTATTTACCTACTTGTACCAATGTGTAAGTAATCGAATATTTTTATTATTGCATATGCGCAAACATTGGATTTTTTTCCCTGTCGGGAGTCAAAGATATTTTTTAACAGATTTTTAATTATCTCAATAGAGACGAAGTTGGAATATTTATTGTAGGAGAACCGGGAAATCAAGGCACCTACAGGGCTTACGACCTGTCATCGGCTGGTTTACGTGATCACTTTATGCGCTTGCGCAACGTTCACCAATTATGCCTTTTAATGAGATCCCTATCAATTCAATTTTGAAAGTTCTATATATTGTAATACTGAAATTCTTTTCGCTTGAAAATAAGGAATTTTTACTACAGCCATCTATGGGTGAAATTATGAACAACAATCTTATTATTTTTATTTATTTTATTGGAACGCCATCTATTGAGAGAATTGGTTTTTTTGTAAATAATGAAAGCTACAATTCTTATATCTGAGGTGACAATGCATTTTTCGCATAGAAGTCACCCCTGAATTGTTTAATGTTTAATGTGCATCAAATGATATCGGATTAGTTTTCCATAGACAATGTTTAATTTACGGTCTAATTTAATAATTTTACGGTAATGTTTAATTTAATTTATGCCTTAACTTACGGTCCCAACATAATAGCACACTTACAATACCAATACACCACACCTCTACTTATACTTACTTACGGTCCCAACATAATAGCACACTTACATACAATACCAATACACCACACCTCTACTTATACTTACTTACGGTCCCAACATAATAGCACACTTACATACAATACCAATACACCACACCTCTACTTATACTTACTTACGGTCCCAACATAATAGCACACTTACATACAATACCAATACACCACACCTCTACTTATACTTACTTACGGTCCCAACATAATAGCACACTTACAATACCAATACACCACACCTCTACTTATACTTACTCGTTCACAGTTCATGCAGCTCGGATGTGGAATCTATCCAGCAGCCGGAGAGTATCAGAGATGCCACTAATTTAATAGCATTCAAAAAGCGTCTCAAGTCACACTTTCTATCCACATAAACACAAATTCACGTCTTATTCCCTTTATCCCTCTTCCTTTCTCCTCTACTATCCTCCATCCAATAAACATAGTGTATCTATCGGATGTATTTTTTTATTATTCTTATTTTTGTTCTTATTTATACATATATTATTTTTTGTTTCATATATTTATTTTGTATTTTTAATTTATGATTGATTTATTCAATTATTTTTTTTCTTTTTTTTTCTATTTCTCTATTTGTATTCTTCTATCCCTGTTACTGGCTGTATTTACCATGGTGGTTGACTGGTAGAGATTGCCTGCGGGCAATAAGTCCGCCACGTTGTATAAATCAATAAAAGTGTTTTTATTATTATTCACGGGTCAACCGGAAAAAAAAACTAAACAACGGAGGAGTTCTCAAGTTGCTTAGTTATTAAGCATAATATTTATGGTGGTGATAGCAAAAATTTTCGAACTCTCGAGCATGTGTTTATAATCACACTCTTTTGAATCTGTGTGATTATAAAAGTTGGCAGATCAAATTATTTAATAGAATCATTTATATTTAATTATAATTATTAATTAACTCGCCGAAATATCCGGGATTCCGTCACGTTTTGGAAAATAAAGTCAACCAAATTTTAGTTTTAATAATGTATTATGAATCTTATGATTAGGTATATACTTACCTACTTATTTTCGTCTAGTTATTTTATTTTTTTTTTGTTTCCTATAATAAATAGTTATGGTTATTATGATTTAATGTAAAACGAAATTGTCAACATAATTCATCAAATGCCTACAAATTAAAATATTATTTTCGTTTTAAACTCTTAGCTATTGTAAAACTAAGTAAACAAAATTCCTCTGGAATAACAATTATTATTTTACAACAGCCTTAAATAAACCCGGTGGTACTAAATGTTTCCTAATTTAAGTCACATTGTTGTCTAATTTCTTTGTGTACTTTACCAAGTAACTTATTGTGTGTCTCATAGCAGGTGTCACCTTCAGTAAACTGACACTAGAACAAACAAACAAATTAGTTTCAGTGGGGAAATGCTCTTTGAACCATTTGTATTCCAATATTAATTTCATTACATCATCAGTTCGACAGCCTTGGCCTTAGCTGAATCCAGCAATCTCTTTCATTCCTTATGAATTCTTGGTTATTCAGTCTCTGATTTGCAGAATTGATACATCAGCGCTGACAGTCTTGCTGATTGGGTCTTCCTGCTTTTCTTCGTCCTTGTGGTGTGGAGAGTGTGAGGAGTTTTACTGGGATTTCGTCATCCTCTCAGACGTCCTACCTTCATGGAAATGATCACATCGGGTTCACCATATACGATCTTATATTATAGCTCTCTTTTTTATCGACGACGAAAACCATCAACATCTCTCACGGGACAGAAGACTGTTGAATTGATCCATCGTTTTAATACCCAAGCGTCAGAAGCATGTATCAGAACTGGCATTACCAGAGTGTTTTAAAATATTTTTTTTTGTTTCTTCTGACTAACTTTGATCTTAACTGCTTTTGAAGACCATAGAAGCAACGGTTTATACATACATCATACATCTCTTTATTTTTCGAAAACCAGCAACACTATTTAAAAAAATTAAAATGTATGATTTATTTACCATATTTAGTTATAAAAATTTATTATAAATTCATCAACATATTTTTTTATATCCAAAAATACGATTATTAAAAAATATTTAAAAAAATAAACTCCTGAATAATTTTGTGGAAAAATTATGACATATATGTTAACAAAATTGTATTCAACAGGCGTACGAAAATAAAAATGTATTTTTTAAATTTCATGCTATTTTTCCCTAAGGGATAATCATTGGGTAGTGTAACAAAAATTTCCCCTCTTTTTTATAACTAATGATAAATAGCGAGCTTTGAATGAAAATCAAACACATTAGCATTTGAACAAAATCTATAATATTTTTTCTGATATACCTAATGCAAAAATGTTGTCTACACATGTATCGATTACGATTTTTTTTAATAAAAATAATTCATCTTGTCACTCGCTTCTCTCTGCTTACGCCAATTAAATGGACATGCCTGATGGTATGTATGTAGGTATATAGGTATGTAATTATTAGTATGTCCTATATGTGTGACTATATTTTAGTCGCACTCGCTGTGTAAACAGACTAAAGTTTAATTAAATTATGGAAAGTATACAGATACTCGGAATAAATAATATAATTTTGAACAGCCCCACTCGTACGTAGACATTACGAGATTATTCCAGTTGTTGGTTCTACTGGATTCTCACTAATTAGTCAATGAACAATGGGGAGGTTCGAAATTGAAGTGAGCTCTTCATCAGTTTATTCCAATTTGCCATGTTACTGGTCGGATTTTCAAGTTTACCCACTTAACTACACGCTCTAGTTCAAATATTTCTCTCTGCACTTAATCTATTAGATTCCTGTATTACCTTCTTGATTGAAAGTATTTTTTTTATTTCAAATCGAAACGTTTTCCATCTTGGGAGAAATATAAAAAAAAACAATATCAATTTACGGCCATACATATTACGATTTTAATTCAATTGGGGTACATTTTTTGTGAGATAAAAGTAAGAATCCTTTGTATTCAATTTATATAATGCGAGAACTTAATAAAATATTAAATTAGGTATATAAATTTGTTTTTCACTACTACAGAGCGCACTTTGAACTACTTAAACTATAACTACGTGCATACATAAGTCGAGAATTAAAACTAGAACCTAGAAAAAGATACTGTACCTCCGTTTTTTTTTTTTAATCTTGATCAATCGAGATTTTATAAGTCTTATTTATTTAATCGATGCAAGCAAATGACGTCTTGAAGTAATGAACAATGTGATTTTGTTTTACTGTTTTAAAAAATAAAATTTATTTAAGTTAAAAGCAATTTAAGAACTACATTATAAGTCATAAACAGAAGCTCGAATCACAGAATGGAAATTATTTTGAAAATGCAGTTATAAAATCGACTTTTTTATGAACGATTGATGATAATTATTATTTTAATATAGGCAATACGACCATTTATAGTCGATTTGTGCCATTTGACGTCGTGAGAATTTCATATAAATAAAAACAAAAAACAGTTAAAAAAAGACAAACAACGCCTACAAAACTACCATGTTTTTCTCAATTAACTTTAACATTTCTTTATAGATTATCGGGGAAACAATTGCAGACGATTGACGATCGCCGAGCTAAAAGCATGAGCCATATTGGTAGTTAACAGAAAAAAAATATTCATTTAGTAGTATCAGTATGCTGACTACTAATTTAGCTATCAGTATGCTGAATAATCCTGAAGTATTACACTTTTCACTATACCCATTAGAGATGTATTAGAGCAGCGCCAAAATAATCAAAATATCAGGTCATGTCAGGTCCTCTCGACGAGTCTGCAGAGTCTACAATAAGTAGTGGTACCCACGTCGCGACGTGCAGATTTTTTTTATTGCAGATTATCAACTAGTATCATACCTACTGAGTGCGTGTGTAAGAGAGGGTGTATGTGTGTGTGCGTGTGTGAGTATGGGTGTCAGTGTGTGTGTGTGTGTGTGTGTGTGTGTGTGTGTGTGTGTGTGTGTGTGTGTATGTCGGCGGCGGTGTGGTTGTGGTTTTGCAAATATTTATATCTAATACTCGCTTAGACTTCTCATTTTTTTCAATGCTTCTCATTTTTTTTGAACTCTCAAATTTGATATTTCTTTATTCAAATAACAAAAAAGATACATAACATAAAATTGCATTGAAGAATTATCAAGTTATCAAAAAAAATATTTAAATCAAAAATAATTTTACAAACACATTTAATGAAAATGCTGAAAAATTTTCATGCAAAATTTGAATTCTTGTGAAGTTACTTGGAAGTGAGAAGTATAGCGTTAACTACAACCCACTGATATTCCACCCACTGAAACATGATATTCAATAACAGTTTTTTTTGTTATATAAGTAATTACAGTTGTTATGTTAATTTTATCAAATCAATGTTTATTAATTAATGTTGTTTTATTGTCAGCAATAAAGTGCTTAAGTAAACAAATCGGTTCCTGTTTAAACCAACTCCTGACAATAGATAATGAGGTTCATTAGTAACAGCTACACTAACATTTCGGCTACTGAGTCCATTTAGTTGTTGACCATCCGTTTACTCCAGAGTCGTTAAAAAAGGGAATTTCGTCACACTATTAATATGATTTGGGCCAAATTTAATTGGTTAATATGATAGTGATCAAGTTGAAATTTCCTTATTTAATGTAGGTATACAAAATATCCGACAATAATTTATAATATTATGGTAACCTCTCTATTTTTTTTAAGTCTATTAGATTGATGAGATCGCTTTTTTGCAATGATCTTTCCCTTTCTTGTATAGTAATAATCTGCTTCTAAAAAATATACACTTTTTTCTGATCGATTCGATATGTAAAATTGGATTATTTATAATGCGCCATTTTCATAAAGGCTTGTGCTATAGGTGAATGTAATCGGTCGAGGCAGGATTCGAACTCGCGACCACTGGGTAACTAGCCCATTGCGCTTATGCGATCTGTTCCGTCAGGTATTCTATAGTTTTGCCTAGTATTATCTTTATAATCAGTATTTGTGTGATTTCAATTGCCAAAGACTCGTACTATAAGTACCACGCCATCTTGAGACACTATAATACATAAGGATAGAGTGAACAAAATCAAAATATACAATCCTAAGACTATTTATACACAATACATATATTTTTAAGATTCCTGAATTCATAAATGGATTTTCTCAAAAGGTTTACTGTATTTTGAATTTGGCTTTTAAACTTCAGGTCTCTATCGATTTTTATTCTTAAATATTTAATTTCGTTAGTTTTGTATATTTATATTGATCGCGTATTATTTTAGTCTTCGTATAATGATAATTTAATGTCACTATCAGATTGCTTATTATTTAGTGTGAATGGAATGAAGTATTTATTTATTTATTTATATAATTTATGTACATGTGTACAAAGGCTGGTTTATTGCCATAAGGCAATTTCTTCCAACCAACCCGAGCAACGTGAAGTCTCTTAGTTAAATTGGTACTAATTAAGTGAGAAATAAATTGATAAAAAATAACATAAAAGAGCAAGAAATATAAAAAAAATTAAAAAGAGAAAAAAATGAAAAGAGAGTTTAAAAATAAAAGAATAATAAAAATAACACTGATCATAGCAATGAGGAAAAAGAGGTTACGGAAGGATATAGAAGGAATTTAGGAACTATTTGACAAATAAAGTTTTTTTAATTTACCTTTAAATATTTGAATGGATTGAGATGACGTTATTTCATCACTTAGGCCATTCCATAGTCTAGCTGATTGTACTTGAAAAGAGGAGCTGAAAACTTCTGTATTGTGAATGGGGATAGCTAGTGTAGTACGTTCAGCAGATCGAAGGGATTGGCCGTGACTTGACAAGAAAACGACGTTATTTTTTAAATATTGTGGTGAATAGGGATCGTAAATAGTCTTATAAAGTAATGACAGAATGTGAATGTTACGACGATCTCGTATCTTTGGCCAACGAAATATATTTCTACAAGTCGAAACATGATCATATTTTTTAAGATTGTAAATGAACCGTATACAGACATTCTGTAATCATATGTTTTTTTCTGAATTTAATGATAATAAATTAGCATCAAACCAGTTATCCAACCAACCTTGTTATATCATCCGAAGCTCTGTGCGTCGCCTCCTGCATTGTAGGATGGTCACACAAAAACAACAGTGTAATCTGCATATGATATAACTGTCATATTGTTATATTGTTCCGAAATATCATTCACATATAAAATGAATAATAATGTACCAAGGACAGTGCCTTGTGGAATACCAAACTCGAAAGAAAGGTGATCACTTGTACATGAATTTACTATTATACTTTATTATTCTTAGAGATAATTTATTCTTAAAGTTAATTTATTCTTATATTATATTGAAAGGAAAGCAATTAAGGATATACTTAATAAATTATTCATGTAAATATACTGAATAATGGGCAACAGAAATAAAACCGATATTAACTATTTTATAGATAATAATAGTTTTGAAGTATTGAAATCTAATTGGGCGGTAATCAAAGGAATGTATAATGTTATGACTCAAAATTGGTTTTCGAAAAACATCAAAACTGAGTTCATCATCTATAATATGTATAGTTAAATCTAAAAGTTAAATGTATTTCCATTGTAAACTGTAGGAGAGTAAACGGTTACAAGGAGTCGCGTTTGCAAACTAAATTAAATATAAATAAAATATTATTTTTATTTATATTTAGTAAACATACAGTATTAATAACAAGTAATACATCACTATACTACCCCAGGAGAATAAAGAGGGGAATTTTTTATTCGCAATTTTCGTGTTTATTCCATTTTATTGATTGTAGACTAAATTACTCATTCTATTATTTTATCTAATACTCACTAAGACCCCATTAGATATTGAAGGAAATCTGAATAGTGTTTCTCAATTTTTTTTAACTGCCAAATATTTCAATGTGACACCAAGCTCTGGAAAATTGACATGAAGTGATGTGCCTTTTTAGCATTTTCAAATTGCTAAAAAGGCACATCCTTTCATAAAATGTTTTCATAATTCTTCAAACTCGTATCATGAAAATGCTGATTTTCCATACAAATTTGAATACTTTGTGCAGTGACTTGGTAATGAGGAGTAATTTTCATAATTCTATGTGATTTTGGAGTTCTATCATGAAGTGAGAGTTTCAAACATTGAAAATAAAACACAAATCACAACGCGCTGATGAATCAATGAAGGCAATGAGAAAATGATTTTATTTGTAATGTTGTAATTTTTTTTTAATATGGTTAAAAAAAAACTAGCGAAATGTTATGTAAAATATATCTACAGGAAAATAGAAATGAAAGAAAAAATATGTAATTATTATATTGCCATGAAATAAAATGAGTCAAGAAAGAACATAATCATACAATGTTTTCTTCCTTAAGACGAGAACGATCAACGATGGATACCTAATGTTGACGCGGACATGAAATTAGGTATGAAATAAAAAGTGGACTGTATATTTTGTGGTGCGGGTGACTAGTTGCAACCACTGCAAGGCAAATGAAGCATATATGGAACACTCACGTAATCCTTAGTCCTCTCCCTTGGTAGGATGATCACACTTTATTCACATGCGCGCTGTGAGAGCAATTTTATGGCGAGTTTAGAGGAACGGTAAAAAAGGTCGAAGAGATGCGGGATAGTCTTGGTCTGACGTGGTCTGAAAGGAAACTGGTTTTTGGATGTGGGGCGAGCAATGATTGCAACAATGTCACTTCATATAAATAAAAATACAACAATTATCCTAATGACATATTGGCGCCAACATGTCATTAACTAGCTATTTGTACAAGGTACAAATAATAGTACCTACATGAATGTAAAATACTGTTAATTTTTCAAGATATAGGTGTATGGCGCTCTTATTTCTTTACCTACTCCGTCATGGGTATCATGGGGTAGGCAGAAAGTTACTACAATTTCGTTAATTGTATATATTTATTCGACATGTGAGGATTATCACTTCCCATATAGCTGATTAAATTATATCTAACATTGAAATTCTAAAGATTCTCTATACAACCGTTTCAGAGATATCCCATAGAATGTGGCCCTCTGGGATCTTTACAAGTACGAGATATGACATTGACGGCACTGTGTAGGTACATAGTTAGGTATGTACATGGCCGATAACATTATTAGTAACGAAGTAGTTATGGTACCACCTATTGTTTGATAATGAAAGCGCCAAAGGTAAAACATGAAGATAACACACCACTTTAGTTAGAAACCTTACCTAAGCCGGACATTGTATTGCTTTATCGGAACTACATACTTTCTATAGGTACTGCCATACTAATAATAATAATAATATTATATATATGTCCTCTTCTGTTTTCACCTACTGCAACACTTTGATCATAAGACTAAACTATAGACAGAGATAGAAAACTAAACCATTATCTTTTGTAAGATAAAAATAGGCATTTATTAACAGTCTCAATTTACGCATGTCTCTAGCTGCTACTGTATTTAGAGAAAGGGAAAAGTAGGTAGGTATATAATATATATTTATTCAAACAAATATACCAAAATCCATTTTTATATTAAGATATATAGGATTATTTAAATTAATTTATTATTATTTTATTTATTTACTTAATAATGTGTTTATTTATTTATTTATTTGTTTATTTATTTATTTATTTAATATTTTTTTATTCATTAATTTATTTATTTATTTATTTTTAATTCATTTATTTTGTTTATTTATTCTTTTATTTATTAATTAATTCATTTATTTCTTTGTTTATTTATTTATTTTTATTTATATACTTATTTTTTATTTATTTATATATTTATTTATTTATGTATTTATTTATTTATTTTATATTTATTTATTTATTTATTTAATATTTATAAATTTATTTATAATTTATTTATTTTGTTTATTTATTTGTTTATTCATTAATTAATTCATTTATTTATTTGTTTATTCATTTATTTATTTATTTATATATTTATTTATTCATTTATGAATTTTTTTTTTTTTTTTTTTCTTTATTTATTTATTTATTAATTTATTATTTTTTATAAACAATTTTTTGCAATTTCAAAAAGGTCATTTTTAAAAATTCTGTGTGAGATGTCAAATAAATCAATTAAACTTCAAATACGTTTTCTGATATGCGCTGTACGAATCCCTTAAATTTAATTACAATCCTAATAGATCATTTTTCGTAAATTCTTGTGTGAGATATCGAATAAATAAATAAATTATAATGCAACATCCTTTTCCGATATGATCTGAACACATTCCCAAAGTTTCATCGCAATCGAATGGATGGTTTGGGAGTCCATAGGCCATATACAAACAAATATACATCCATCAAATACGTCCATCCATTTATATATAAATAGATTGATGACAGCTTTGTAGGTAAGCGCATAAAGTGATCACCTGTAAATTGTATTAGTTGCCTGATTCCTGCTTGTCCTCAATCAATAATAAATTTGTTTATTTTATTTTATGTAATTGTCGATATTGACTTCCTTGAATCCTAAGCAAGGTAATTTCTTCCAAGTAAATAGTGAGTAATCTGTAGTAGGTAGATATATATGTATATCATTTTCTGTGATTCGTTGAAATTGTTATTTTAACCAAAACTAATTATATGTACCTACCTACATAATAAATGTAGGTATATTTCAAATCGTGTTAAATAATTGAACAGTTTATCTATCCCTATACTAGTAGGTATATATATAGTTATACCTAATGTTTAGCAAATTTGATCAATTGTTTGTCTAGTTCACACTTACATACCATCTCCATTATCATACTATTGTATTGTTAAGAAGATAATATGATTGCACAATACTTAGGTACATATTGTTTGAATTTTAAGCGTGAGATTTCATTATGATATTTCGAGTATTATTGTGTCCATTAGCTTGGTCTCCATAGTTCAATATTATAGATTTGTGAACATAATAATTGTCAATATCGATGAAAACAAGATTGGGTGTAAACAGTATAGAATATCCAATAGTGTTATTTAATCCCGTGTGTATTTGCCCGATTGAAGATTTTCCAGCTTGCATCTGTAAGAGCAATAATTTAAGCTTTATTCATTCGTTTTAAGCTTAAATTTTCTCTATCATTATTGAACGAGTCGTACATGTTATACTTTTGTTATTTTATGAGTCATATAATTTGTAGGTAGGTACTTTTATTTATCGAACGAATCGTCCTTACATATAATATAATCCCCACCATAATATTTTTGAAATTTATATGTATGTATATTTGCATGTATATTTATATGCATGTATGTATGTGGTTATTTTAATTAGTGATATTTTCAATCAACTACTTGCATGTTACACATGAGATCCAACTGTCGATAGCGATAGTACGTATAGTTGAAGAATAAGTACCAAACTATAAACCCATAAATACAAATTATTTAATATTTTAAGATATTTGGTTTTCTATACAACACATGTACCTAGGTATGTATATATGTCAAGATAGGATAGTATGGAGGTCAGTCCTTTGATCCTACCCAGAATATGAAAATGCATGATGGTATGTATGTATGTTTGGAGATTAGTATCAAACTATTAAGTATTCTTAGATATTGTGTATAGGCTACTGCCATACAAATTGTATGAAGCAATATCGTCACGAAATTCAATTTTTATAAAAATTGTTAAAAAAAATTTGAGATGTGCTTATACAATGTTTATATTTTTTATCGAAAATTTATTTATTTATTTATTTATTTATTTGGTAAGCCAACAGCTCATTTACATTTTTTATAATACAAATTTTAAGATAGAATTCAGAGCCAATAACAAGCTTTCCATCAATAACAAGAAAATACTGTAAACAACTCCTGTTACACGCACACACACACACACACACAGACACACACACACACACACACACACACACACACACACACACACGCACACGCATACATATGCACACACACCCACACAGACACACACATGCACATATAGAATTTGTTTGGGATGGATAGGAGGGTACGAGGGAGGAAAATTAGGAGCGTATCACCTTCAATATCTCGCGACGAAACTTATCATATTTCACATTGAAGATGTCCACCCCGCCCCGGCTGAGAACAACGTGTTATGAGAATCACATACGCGTGGAATTGTAGCATTCTTTCTGATATTTGTTCTACATACCGGAACATGTAAAAGTTCAGATCGGCGAACCATTCTACCTGGAATATGGATACCCACTAGGTTAACAAGCTCAGGTGAGTCGATGGCACCGTTCAGAATTTTATGCAGCAGCGATTGGTCGTGCAAGACTCTTCTAGATTCGAGAGTGTCGAGTCTGTGATATTTTAATGATTCCCTATAGTCAGTAAAATTTAAATGAAATTTATGATTAAGGTAGTTAATGAATTTATGTTGTACTCTTTCAATTCTAGTGATATGTGTTACATATAAAGGGGACCAAATTTGTGTACAAAATTCAAGGTGGGGGCGTATATAGGTGGTGTATAAAGTATAAAAAGTGTTAATATTTCTGAAAGGCCTGCTTATGCGGATAATAAAATAAAATTAAATTATCTAGTTGGAGTGTATCGGTTTTTTTCGATATGTTTAAAAAAAATGGAAATATGGGCAGTTAAACTCATAAATTTACCATAAAAAGAGTATTTTTCTTAATTAAAAATGTTTGAGAAACCCTGGATTTTTTTTAAAATAATATGTTTGAGATTTTGTATTTTTCTATGTTTATACCAATTTTCAGCGTTCTAGCTTTTATAGTTTCTGAGATATATAGAAAAATAAACCAAAATTTCAAAAGTTGCAAACCCCTGACTGAAACAATAATTCACAATTCTGAGTACAAAAGTTTTGTAAGCCTATAACTGTTTATATATTCTGAAAATTTGGGCTCTGTAAATTGAGCAGATCAAAAGTTATAAGGGACGGACACACACACACAAACACACACACACGCACGCACGCACGCACGCACGCACGCACGCACGCACGCACGCACGCACGCACGCACGCACGCACGCACGCACGCAAGTACGCACGCACGCACGCACGCAGGCACGCAGGCACGCACGCACGCACGCACGCACGCACGCACGCACGCACGCACGCACGCACGCACGCACGCACGCACGCACGCACACACACACACACACACACAAAACTCACATAAAATTCACATAAAATGTTCTACTCCGAATTCTGAGTAAATCCATGTACGGTAACATATATGCTGCGAGGCCTCTAGTTGGTGTTATTAGCATGCAAAAAGTCCACTACGCCATACAAAATGTTCCTTCGTACACGCATCTTGGCTTAATAATGTCGATTCATTCAGAGAATTGAATCCTCATGAACGAATCGACAGTTGGATAATGTATATTTTTATATTTTTTTTATGACTTAAAATGTGTACTTTTGTACTTTATTATTTGTATTTTTTATATTTTTTTTGTGCCTTAGATATTAAGAATTCACGTAGCTGAAATTTATGCTTACTTATTGCCTAGTATTACCTCAGAACAGGCTTTGCCTAGAGAGGTAATAAATTCCATTTATATATTTCATGAACAATGTTTTATATTTTACTTTATATTGTATTATGGAAATTAATAAATAAAAAAAAAAAAAAAAAATGTCGATTCATTCAGAGAATTGAATTCTCATGAACGAATCGACAGTTGGACAACTAGAAAACTTTAAAGGTTTAATATTCTGCATATCGCTTCTTTTGCGACCAGAGAGTAACATTTTTTTTTTGGCAAATTAAAAATAGACTTTTGAATGTTTTATTATGTTATTTTTCATTTTTACGTAAATTTATCTACAAATTCTGTCACGAATAAAACGACAAAATATGTACTTTTTCGTAAGCAAATATTTGTTTATTTCAATTTCAGAAATACGTTTTTACACGAATAATATATATTTGTAAGTATGACTTAGCATTTGAGTGAAAAACATTAAGATTATCTTTATTTAATTTTAATATTTTTCGTATTTATAAAATGTAAAAATTTGCCATTTTATAAATGAACAAATAGATCGAACTAGCAGAACAACTAGAAGAATCTACTGGGAGCAAAAAGTTTTAAAATATTCGACGTACCTATTCTGTTGGTTGTCGTTTTCATAGTTACACAGAATACAATTTTCAAATAAACCAACCTACTGATACGGTAATTTGGTTATAAATCAAATTAAAATTTATAGAACTTTGGTATAGGTAGACACCTATCTGATACTTTAAAAAATTCCATATTTATTCCATACTTATCTCAAATATCTGACTGTTGATTTTTCATATATTTTCGTTTCTATAGTTAAAATCAAATACTCATACTAATATTTTAGAGTGAAATATTTTTGAAGGTAATTATTATGTAATATAAGTGCATGATATTTTATTATTTACTTAATAATTATCTTAATTTTTGTCTGTTTATGTATTTATCTCATAAACGAATTAATAAAAAAGTATGCACCAACATGGAATTCATTCAACGATCCAAGCGGATGGGACTAGTTGAAACTTTAAATACTCTTTTCACACTTAATAAGAATAATATGTACGAACACGGGGGTTGTGGCCAATTCATTCGAACAACTTTTTCAACTGCAATCTCGCTGAAATTTCTTTCCCAGTGCAATCCTACTGAAATTTGATGGGACGGAGGGGACTGCATTAAAAAAAAAACTAACTTATTTTCGTTCATTTTTAATATTTTTGTTTTGGATATTTTTTACTCATTCTGAATTTATCATAACAAATAAACAGTTTAAAATTACGAAAACGATTTTCTTGATACGCTGGTATATTGCTTCAGATTTACCTACCCTCTCGAGCCACACCGGGTATAATAAACTAGTTTTAGGAATAAATTTTATGAATATACGTTTGATTAGGCAGATAGGTATATACACACAAATTGTTTGCTTTTTCAAATGAACACAGCTCAAAAGATGTTTATTAGCAGGTACTTTTAATGAAATAAAATATTTTTGAGGTTGGATTTGAAACTCGGCATTGATTTGCTAGAACTATCATCCAGCTATTGATATTTATGACACGTTGTTTCAAATTTTGTTTAAGTACTTTCGTATATCTCGTTGCTGTATCTCATATATGTTGTAATTTTTTTTTCTCATATAGTTTTACAACGAATAAAGTCCTAGCTCACCGTTGTTAAAATGTCAGTAGATAGTTAGGAACTTTATGTTTTTTACTTCATCTTACGGGTACTTAATGTAGTTTCCTCTAAATGGGTCTGCCTTTTCAGGCAAACATATTTTCTATATATAAAATGTACCAACATGGATATTTACTTTAAGATTCACTGAACTAGTTTAGTTCCGGTAGGGGCCGTATACCTTTATAGACTTTGCCACCCTACAAACGTATGTGCATTTCTCAATAACCGAGTTTATGGCTACAAGAATATACCTCTCTGAGGATACTCTAACAAATAGCCAGAGTTCGGGAGTGGATGTTCACTCAAGAGTGATTAACTTTGTTTGCGATTGTTCTTTGCCAGGTAATATGGTCTCTAACGAAATTCGTTCTGCCACTCTGTATCGAAATTGTCTTTACGAGATTAATATAAATACAAAATTATTTAGGTAGGTAATGCTTCATAATAAAGAGATTGATTTCTTGCTAACACCAATCTTTCCACTATAGGTATATGTAATTTAGTTTAGCTATAATTACCTAAAACAAAGGAGACTTGTTTTCGATAAAATGTACCTACTACTATACTATCTATGGCCTCACGTTGATTTGGTTGGTTGGAAGAAATTGCCTTGTGGCAATTAACCCGCCATTGTACACAGTATTGTTCATGAAGCTTAATAAATAAATAAATTAAATTAAATTAAAGAGTATTAACAAAAATGTAAAATCATTAGGTACTTCCAACTATTATAATACTATAAAAGTTGTGAAAAAAAAACGCTTACCTACGTTTGTCGAAAATAAAAAAAAATGTTATAAATAAAGAACCATTAATTAAGTATACGAATAAGTTAGAAAAAGTTTAGTTACCTGCCTATCTATATTTAAGAATATATTGTATTTACAATACACGTAATCATACATTTACACTAGGTAGGTATAGTTGTCGCCAAATAACTTGAACTTTTAGCCGAGAAGGGGGGCGATTTGCACGTTAACCAACGAAGTAAAAAGGCACAAATTTGCACTCTGCGCAACCGGAAGCTCGTTCAAGATGTTTGGCGAAAATTATACTTGTCCTAAATGTATAATCGACCTTTGCCTACTTTAAGAGGGATAAATCTTGATGGCGTAACATACTATATAGGTACTTACGATATTATTTAAAAGGGTTAAGTCTTGATGGCATAACATATACGATATCATTTAAAAGGGATTAATCTTGGTGAAGAAATCTAATATATACGATATTATTTGGACTCGAGGCATACTTTTGACAAAATATGATTGAAACTGGTCTCGAAAATTGCTCCCATTACTTTCTAGTGGATAACTACCTACCAATGTGTGTAAACTAGCTTTAGGTGCAAAATCTTGCTGTCGATTCATTCAAGAGAATTTATTTAGTATAATGGTTTCTAAAATGGCTATCCATGGTTTTTTCAACTTTTAAGTCAAAAAACTCCAACTTAGAGTCTTCGCAGCATATAATATGTTATGTATATAATATATGGATTCACTCAGAATTCGAGTAGAACATTAAGTGTGTCTGTGTCCGTTCCCCCCTTGTAACTTTTTATCCGCTCAGTACAGAGAGCCTAAAATTTCAGAAAATATGGAAAGTTATAGGCCTACAAAATTTTTAAACACATAATTTTGAATTTTTACTTCAGTCAGGGGTTATCAACTTTTGAATTTTACCATAAAAGCTGAAACGCTGAAAATTAGTTTAA
Organism: Molanna angustata; assembly: GCA_963576475.1. Taxonomy (NCBI): domain Eukaryota; kingdom Metazoa; phylum Arthropoda; class Insecta; order Trichoptera; family Molannidae; genus Molanna; species Molanna angustata. The sequence goes on from OY754977.1 coordinate 21,022,506, forward strand.
ATAAAGACAAATAAAATGTCTTAAATTTAAAAAAAAGGTTCCAGAGTTTTTCAAACATCTTTAATTAAGAAAAACATGTTTCATGATAAATTTATTGTAACTGCCTATATTTACAACTTTTTAAAAAATATCAAAAAACGACGAAATACCTACCCCAACTAAATAATTTATTATTCTGTAAATAATATAAGGTAATATTGTAATAATTTACTACGACTCAATTTTTTTTAACAATTTTAATATAAATTCAATTTAGTGACGACATTGTTTCATATAATGTTGTAATAATGTACTACTAGGTACTTGAACTTTTTTAGCAATTTTAATAATAATAATGAACACTTCCTTGCACCTTGCGCAAGTGGCATTTAATAATAAATTCAATTTAGTGACGCCATCGTTTCATATAATGTTGTAATAATTTGTACGGCAATATACACTTCCCAATATTTACCGGGACTATCAATAGTTTGATAATTAATCTCCAAACACATCAAGCTGTTTTTTTGAAATTAGAACTGACCTCCATACAATCCTATACTAATATTCATACCTGCATGTTTTGTATAGAAAACTAAATATCTTAAAATATTCAATAATTTGGATTAATGGGTTTATATTTAGGTACGTATTGTTCAAATACACATACTATCAACATCTACAGTTGGTTTTCATGTGTTTAACTTTTTAATTACTTCTCATGCAACTAACAGGTACTTTGTCAAATATTAATTTAACACACACCCAATAACAAGTTGCCACATTCTGGAGACTTACAATATTAATTGTCTCAGACTGAAAACACATTTAAAAACTGTGTCTCCACCGGGAATAGAACCCGAGACCTTTGGATTAGCAGTCAGATACCTAACCAACTGAGTAACGATGGTCGACACCTAGTAATATAAAATATGCAGTGTAAAGCTAAAACAGTTTCAAGGAAAATTTCAGGTACCTACTTACATACATACCTGAGTTATTAAGTACCACCCACACAATCAGTTTCCCTTTCTAAACTGTGCAGGAAAACCTCTATGAAATTTCATTGAATTAGACAAAAACCCAGCGACAGCCAAATTAACGGCATAGTTTTGAGGTTGATTTTTTTCTGTAAAAGGATACTACCTATAGCAGATTACAAAGATTGGATAGTATGAACCCTGAGTCGTGGTTACTTTCGGAGATAACAACCTTCAATGTGTTAAAAATTGGTATTTTAACACATCAGTTATGGTATTAAGCGTGATTTTTTTTTTATACTTACAACGAAAGACTATTCGATATCACGCCATCTATTAACACTTTGGTTGATGGATAGAATCCCCTCGACAGACACTTTTAAAGATAAAATAAATTATGGTCATTTTAAAGTACTCTGTCGGGTGTCTAAAATCGGGGTATGCTTATTATTTTCTTACAAGAATATATACAGAACATAATCAAACAGTTAAGGTATAATTTCTCTTTATTAATATCCAAACTAACTAGGTTATTTTTTTCAAAATGATTCGTTTAGTAATAATGATGGTATATCAAATTGAAAAAATAAGTACGTTGGCAGCAGTCGCCATCTTAAGTTGCATAACTTAAATGGCAGTGGACGGGTCACGTTGCCAGACAGGGAATGGATTGATAGACACCCAGAATTTTGAAATGGAGATCATGGGATATAGAAAGGGGAATAGGCCGGCCTCAGAAAAGGTAAGCCGATGATATTGTCCCCGTCGCTGGAAGTAGATAGGTCCAAAAACCAAAAAAAAAACGAATGGAAGTACTTAGACGAGACCAACATCCAGCAGTAAAGAGATGACTCAAGGAAGAAGAAGAAGATGAAATTAAAAAAGTAAGCCAACGAATTAATTAATATGTGCCAGTATGAAGATAGAAAGATGAGCTGTCAAGTTTTGAGGTAGAAAAAATATTCTTACGACTTTAATATGCAGACTTATTTCAGCAAAAACTTATGTACAAGGGGAATTAAAGAATACAGATAGAATAATATTCCTGATTGTGATATAGATCGACCTTTAACTTCAGAGAACCTCGTTTCATCCGAGATAACACGGCATGGCGTGATGGTCAATAAGGATACTTTTGGGACGAGGCCAAGTTATCCAATATGCAAGTCATGACGGTGAAAGAATTTTCAATATCGTCCAAAGTATTATGTGTCATCGTTCTATACATCAATAAGATTGATTAAGAAACAGAATCCTTTATATCAACTAAGATGACACTTTGAATTGCCCAAAGAAATTTACTGGGCACTATTATATCTTAAGTTTAATATGTACCTACCATCAAGACACATCATAGATTTTCATATCATATAGTATAATATTTATTTATATTATAGTATATGAAAATCTATGATGATACATAATATTTATTTATTATAATATAATAGTTTCATATGATGGAGTACTCCGTGCAATGAGTGAGTCATGGTACATATATCGCGCGTTTGACGTCTTGGTTGGCAACATATTGAGGTTTTCCATACATTTCAACACTTCCTAGATAACTGTTCTCTAAATCTCAATGTACAAAGCGTTTTTTCGACAAATAAATCCGAAAACAATTCACATTAGTCGTTATTCTCTATGAAAAAACGATGTGTTCTGCCCACCTTGTTGTCAAAAATCCCTTGGAAAAACTCCTCCCTTCGATTCATGCAAAATTTGCTAACTGCGGCATTTATTATATGAAAATCTATAGAACACATCAAAAAACTGCGGTTCATTTTATTGGCTTACTTTACGGGTTTTACCTTTTGCTAGCTAATCTTAAAAAATATTATATTTTTGTGAAGGTGAATCACATATAACTGTACATATATCCGTTCAAATATACGAGTATTTTCACGTTTTTAGAAACCTATACTGATTTTATACAATTCAGGATTCACGATACGTAAACGAGTGTAAATGTCCACATGTGCGTATACCACACAATATCTACCTCTAAATGTTACAATGTAGGAAATATGAAATTTACATATATTTCTTATACAATTATTCAAGGCAAGTTGGACCGAATCCTTTGTCTTCCTGGAAAAATGTAAATTTTGCCGCAGAAATACCGACTTATTGGACATATCCGAATACGTATTACCTAGTTACATACCTACTCCTGTATACACTGAACCTAACGTTTACGCACAAAAACGTACAAAACATTTGGTTACCTACTATTTTGGCCTCTGAGAATAAAATACTAGCTGTGTCTAGCGAGAGCTAGAGCTTTTCTACATGTTCAAACTTGATAATGGAATAAAACTGTCTTGTTTACATATTTGTTAACATTTAAATAAATAATTTTCAATATATTTGATCGTCACAATGGTATAAAACATTTACCTACCTACTTACAACCAAAATGATTTAAAAATTCTGAAGCCTATCGATGATATCATGGTTGTGAATTATGTAGGTATATTGAAATGTTAATGTAATACTATATGTGTGTCGCTAATTTTACCCGGTGACAGAAAGATGGAGAAGAGAGAATAATTTGCCTACCTTTCCCCTGGTCTGGTTCAGAAATTAATATCCCATATGCCTCTTGATATTCACCTCACATAATATGTATCACAACACTCACCTTGAACTTAAATGGCGATGACACAGATTTGAATGATTTGTTTGATGAGAGTCCGAACATAAAGGTCACACGGTGTGATCTTGATGCTAACTGACTTTTGTAGGTAAATGTTGTAGATATGAATGGAGATAGATAGGATAACCATACCATCACGCCATTTCCCTATTTGGTGTTGGCAGAGAGAACCGAACGCCAGACTCCTCTCTCTTGACATACATTCCTCGCTTCATTCACGTCCATACATCGTATCATACACGCTCTTCTATTATTCTTTCTTCTAACATCTCCATCTTTCAAAATCCCATTTATGTGATCGTGCCAACTCTTTCTTGGCCGACCTCTACTTTTCATTCCTCTTTTATCAGCCTTGTATACTTTTTTTGTCAGACGGTCATCACTCATTCTTTCTATGTAGCCGAACCACCTTAGGGCATTTATTTTCATCTTACTTACGATATTTCTTTCAATCATACATTCTCGTCTAATATCCTCATTTCTTATTCTATCATACATCGTTTTACCACACATTCGTCTTAGTGACCTCATTTCAACCGCGTTAATTCTACTTTCATGCGTCTTCTGCTATGTCCATGTCTCACTAGCATACATAAGAGTCGGTGCGACGATACCATTGTGTACCGCGAGCTTTGCTTGCCTCGAAATAATTGGGTCAGCCATTACCGGTCTTAATGCACCATTCACTCTATTACCTGCCGTTACTCTACTTTCAATATCTTTTTCCAATCTTCCATCACGCTGAAACATGCTTCCTAAGTATAAATATTCATCCACTTGTTCTAATTGTACATTCTCCACTCGTATCTCGCATTTTGTTCGTCTTTCGCTCTTCTCAAATACCATCACTTTAGATTTAGTTGCATTTATTCTCAATCCATTTTGCATGCATCCATCGAATACTATTTTAACAAAACATTCCAAGTCTTCCACGCTTTCAGCCATTAATACTTTGTCATCCGCATACATTAGATCACATACAGTCACACCTTCCAGTTTCAGCCAAATGTTCTCATTCTTTAGTGCTCTCACACAGTAGTCAATGTATAGATTAAAGAGCCACGGTGATAGTACGCACCCTTGCTTCACTCCCATATTAATGGAGAACCATCCTGTGAGAGAGTTTTCAATTCTCACACAGGCTTGGCTTTCCTCATATAGAGATGATATTGCCCCTATCAGCCTGCTACCCGCTCCATACACTGATAGCACGTTCCAGAGTTTTTCACGGTCTACTTTGTCATAGGCCTTTTCCAGGTCTATGAAAGCGCAGAAAAGCTTCTGGTTTTTTGCCAGAACCTTTTCAGTCGCCATTCGAAAGGAAAAAATTTGGTCGGTGCATCCTCTACCTCCAACAAACGCTCCTTGTGCATCCCATACCTTGCTTGCTGTAGCCTTTCTCAACTTTTGATCTAGTATCCTAGCATACAATTTTCCAACTGAACTCAGCAGACTGATAGCTCGGTAGTTCTTGCAGTCTAATTTTGACCCTTTTTTAAAGAGGGGCACAATCACTGCGTTTCTCCAGTCTGACGGAGTATGTCCTGTCTCTCAACATTTGTTGAAGAGGCAATGACACCATTCCATCGTCTTTTCGCCACCATATTTGATGGATTCAGTTGGTATGCAATCAAATCCCGCAGCCTTTCCTGTACGTGCATGCTTCACTGCCTCTCTGACCTCTTCTATTGAAATTTTCTCGCTGTCATTCTCACATTCATTTATCGGTATTCTGTTGTTCGTCAGACTTTTGCACTGTGTACTTTCATATAACTCTTCAAAATATTCCTTCCATCTTTCCTTGACTTTTTCCTCGTCTATAACCATACATCCATCTTTATCATGTATACATTTTGATCCTCGCACTACTCCTTGTTTTCGTCGATTTACTCTTTTCCAGAACATTTTTGTGTTCCCAGAAAAATCATTCACAATTTTCACGCTTTCCTTTTCTCTCAATGCATTCTTTTCTTCTTTTACTGTTAGTTTTGTTTTCCTCTTGCACTCATTATATATATTTTTAGCTCTTTCTTCCATCTCGTTTCCAGATCCTTTATATGCCAGCCATTCCTTCCACGCTTTCCGTTTTTCTTCCACTACTTTCTTTACTCTTTCATTCCACCAAGCATCTCCTTTCATTCGACCTCTTTTTGCTTCGCCACACACACTTTTAGCCACACTGAGTACAGTGTTTTTGAGTATACTCCATATGTCCCTAATATCCATCTCTGTCACTGCGTGGGGACTTAAAGCACACTCGATCTTTCTTTCAAATTCTTGTCTAACACTTTCCTCTTGCAGCTTCTCTACTTTGATACGCGGTGGCAGGCTTCCACGATTGGTTTTAGAACGCCAACCAGTGAACAGGTGTATTTTTGTGACAACCAAAAAATGGTCTGTCTCTAGCTCGACACCTCTGGTAGACCCTCGTATCAACTGTCACTTTTCTCAAAGCAGAGTCCACACATACAAAATCTATCATGGATCTTTCATTTTCTCTTTCCCATGTATACATATGGATCCTTTTGTGGTCAAAAACTGTGTTTGACACAAAAAGGTCCATTTCCACATATACATCTAACAATCTTTTACCGTTATCGTTCACTCTGCTGTCACCGTAAGGTCCGAGGGTTGATTCGAAATTTTTCCTCCGGATTCCTACCCAGCCATTCAAATCGCCTGCCAGAATCATTTTTTCATTGTCTTTTTTCTTGTTCATTTCCTCTCTTACACTTGCCCAAAACTCATCTTTTTCATTCTCCAAGCTAGAGTTCACAGGTGCGTATCCTATAAGCAGAAACACCCCTGTAATTCCCATCCTCAATCTGATCCACATGAGTCTTGAGCTTACTAGCTTATACTCTTTCATACACTCTACCATTCTCTCATCTAAAACCGCCCCTACTCCCTCGCATGCAAAATTATCTTCTTTTATGCCCGACCATAGTTCCATTCTTCCATCGTGTCTTTCGTTCGTGCCACTACCTTTCCTCTTCGTTTCGGTCAAGCAAAGTATATCTAATTCTTTCTTTCTCATCACATCACACAGTTCATTCATCTTTCTTTCAATTCCTCCTCTTACATTCCATACACCGAATCTGCATTCGGTTCTCCTCTTATCGCCTCCCCCGTGGACTTGGGTATAATGGATGGCGGGTCGCATTGCTACCTTTGGTAAGTCCTGGGATTTACTTATACTAACACTTTTGATACTTATACATACATCACACTTTTGCATACATTACCTACACACAAATACACACATTTATAACTAGGAAACTTATAACTAGGAAACATTTATAACTACACACAAATATAGAAACATTACCTAAAAAATACTTATCGCACTATACCTACTAAATCTTAACAACTATACACTTATGAAAATCACTTGAATTCCGGCACAACATTAGTCTTAGTCACTTAAACCACTTAAATCTAGGCGCAGTTAAAATAAAATTGGTCAGATTCTTATAATAAATCACTTAAATCTAGGCACAGTTCATACAAAATTAGTCTTAATCACTTAAACCACTTTAATCTAGGCGCAGTTCAAATAAAATTGGTCAGATTCTTATAATTACCTACACTTTGTGTCTATTATTACAGGTGTTTTCCACTATGCGTGACAATTCATAAGTATTTCTCGGTGAACATTCTTCATAGTACCACATTCTCGGTGCATTTGTACTCGTGAATCCAGGTGGTCTTTGACATAACAGGAGTTGCACATTTCTCACAGATTTCGGTTGTTGACACTACTAGAGTCTACAACCTGAATCTACCCGTTTGCATTCTGTTTCCGGTTGGCTCTCTGATTGGTTGAGATCTCGTAGTATTAAGTCAAATGAGCTGTGAAATTTTATATTAAATGCGAAAAATTAAAAGAATATTATATATTTAACTTATAATAATTTATAATTCAATTTATAAAGCAACTCGCTCACGCGAGTCGCTATTATTATTATACACAAACTTAAACCTAACCTAAGAATGCAGAAAAGAAACTCAGGGGCTAGACGCTACTGTTGACACTTTATTGCACTTGGGTATAGGTATAGCCGGTCTGCCAAAGAAAGGCACTGCCTGTCGTAAAAGACCCTATAAGGGTCTCGGCCGTTGGAGTATCGTAAACTGGGGTTTCACCGTCCCATCCTGCATGTGTCGCTTAGATTAGATCTTAGGTCCTATTGTCATAAGCGGCCGCCTGCTTTCACTTATTATTATTATTATTGGGAGTGGTTCTTTTGTAGTCCCTGCACTGCGACCATCTTGATCTATTGTGCTGCTCCATTAATTGGTTCATCTTAATAGCAGCTTGGTCTCTTCAATGAATCCCAGGATTCTGCTAGTTGGGATGCCCCCTAGGTCCTTGGGTTTTAGTGTATATGCCCTTAGGTGTTTGTGTCTGGCTTCCAAAAATGCTGGACATTCACAGATCACGTGTGAGGCAGTTTCTTCCTCATATTGACACCCTCTGCAGTTTGGGTCTTCTACGATCCCCATTATGAAGTGGTGTCTTTTAAGATGGCAGTGGCCAGTGAATAAACCGGTAATGGTTCTTAGTTGATTCCTGCTTAGGTTTAGCAGTTCCCTGCTCCTCTTTTTGGAGGGCCCTTCGATGAATTCTTTAGCCTGTCGTTGACCATTACAGGTTTTCCAGAATTCTATGTGTTGGATTGTGATCCAATCCTTTGTCGACTTTTTGATCGTCGCTGCAGGTAGCCCAAGTAATGGTTCAGGTCCTATAAAAGGAGTCCTTGACCCTATTTTAGCTAACTTGTCTGCCTTTTCATTGCCTTCTATTCCTCTGTGGCCAGGAACCCACACTAAATGAACTTTGTTGTGTTCTCCAAGCCTTGTGAGATACGTTAGGCAATCCCATACCAGTTTTGATGTGAACTGGCTTGATTCAAGTGCCTTAAGGGCTGCTTGACTGTCTGATAGTATATAAATATTCCTGTTTTTATAGGCTTTGTTTATATTCTCAAGTGCACATTCTATTATGGCATAGATTTCTGCTTGAAATACAGTTGGATATTGTCCGAGGCTATATGAAAATTTGGTTTTTGTTCCCCAGCAATGTCCTCCTGCACCGGTGCCATGGTCAGTTTTAGATCCATCTGTATACCAGATCAGCCCCGGCTTTTTGGGTTTAAACCCCTTTTCCTCATCCCATTCACTGTATGTTGGGTATCTAACCGTGAATGGTTTATGATAGTGGTATTTTGGTGTCATTTTGTCTGAATTCATTTGTAATAGTGAATCCAGTTCTCTGTCCCATTTGAAATTGGTATGACCATAGCCAATGCGTTTATGGTTCCATAAGCCATTACATACCAGCCTGTATAGTCCTAGCCTTGCCTCTGCTTCAATCACTATTTGTAGAGGTGGGAGGCCAAGTAGGACTTCTATAGCAGCTGTTGGTGCAGTTCTTATAGCTCCTGTGATTCCCATGCATGCAAGTCTTTGTACCTTACTTAGTTGGCTCTCACAGGATACGAGTTTGGTTCTAGGCCACCATACCAGTGCAGCATAGATGATGACTGGTTTAATTACAGTGGTGTAGACCCAGTACAGAGTTTTAGGTTTTAGCCCCCATGTTTTGCCAAAGGTTCTTCTACATGCCCAGAAAACTCTGCATGCTTTGTCACATATGTAATCCACATGTTGTTTCCAACTTAATCTCTTGTCGATTATGACTCCAAGATATTTAACTTGGTTACTCAGTGAGATCTGTATTCCAAAAAGAGTTGGTTCAATTAACCCCTCCAGTTTCCTCTTTTTTGTGAATGGTACCAGGACTGTTTTCTTGGGGTTAATTTTCAGTCCTACTTTGTTGCACCATTCTTCGACTGCCATAATGGCTGACTGAGTCACTTCTGAGACTGTTCTTGGAAATTTTCCACTAACAATGATAGCTATATCATCAGCATATCCTATAGCTTTTATTCCCTTCCCTTCAAGGATCACAAGCAGTTCGTCCACCACCAGCGACCACAGCAGGGGTGATAGTACTCCCCCCTGAGGACAGCCTCTGTCAGCGGAAGCCCTCACTGTATCCCCAAAAAGAGTAGATGCTACGGTTCTACTTTTTAGCATTGAGTTGATCCATCGACATATAGTGTGTTCAACTTTGTGCCTTTTGGCAGCATTGGTTATTACATCGTATGTGGTCTGGTCAAAAGCCCCTTCGATGTCTAGGAATGTTCCAAGTGCCAGTTCTTTATAGTTTATTGCCTTCTCAATACTCAGCACTACCTCATGTAGTGCTGTTTCTGTGGATTTACCCGGACTATAGGCAAATTGGTATTGGTGCAACGGATTTCTTCTTAGTGCCCCGTCCCGCAGATGCCTATCAACCAGTTTTTCCAGTGTCTTGAGAAGAAAGGAGGTTAAGCTAATTGGTCGAAAAGCTTTTTCCTCTGTATAATTTTCACGCCCTGGTTTAGGTATGAAGACTATATTTACCTGTCTCCATGCTTTCGGTATATAACCAAATGCTAGACAGGCTCTGAAAATATAACATAATGGCGATGTCAATAAATTGATTCCTTGTTGAAGGAATGCGGGTATAATGCCATCGCTACCTGGTGATTTAAATGGTTTGAAGGTGCCAATTGCCCATTTAATCTTTGACTGGTTGATTACCGATTTAGCAAGAAGCCAGTCGTCCCTATTGGTTCTATATTTAGTCCCTATGGTATTTGATGACTCCTGCTCTATTCCTGTTTGATTTAGTACTTTTGATCCAGGAAAGTGCACTTTGAACAGTTGCTTCAATGTACCTTCCCCAGTATCGGTAAATTTGCCATCAGGAAGCTTTATGGTACTCAGCCCCTCAGCTTTATCTTTGGCCATAATTACTCCAATTTTGGATTTATCCGGGGTATTTTCTATGTTCTTGCAGAAGTCCCTCCAGGATGCTCTTTTGGCTTTCCTCAGTTCTTTGTTGTAGCATGTAAGGGCCTCTCTATATATTTCCCAGTTACCTGCTACACGAGCTGCATTAAACTTCTTCCTGGCATTAGATCTTAGCTCAGAAAGTTTCTTAGTCCACCAGGGCACACATTTTGTTGAATGTATGGGTTTGGTAGGACAGTTGTTTTGATAAGAGAACAGAATGGAGTCTTGTATTTTGTCTACCGTGTCCTCTATATCTGTTACTGTATGGGTTTTTATTTCCACATTTAATAGTTGTTCCTTCAAATCCCTAATATACCCCTCCCAATCTGTTTTCTTTGGGGATCTATAGGTATTTACAGGTCCAACTGTTGAGTTTATATTGAAGCAAATGTACCTGTGATCTGAAAAAGATAGATCATCAGATACGTGCCAGTTGGTTATTAAGTTCCATAATTTATTGGACCCTAACGTTAAGTCAATAACTTCCTCTCTATTAGAAATAACAAAGGTAGGTTTATTACCTGAATTGCGAATCCCCATGTTCGTTGAGCATAGGTATTCCAGTAGGCTCTCTCCTCTTGAATTGCAGTTGCTGCTCCCCCATGTAATGTGGTGTGCATTTGCATCACAGCCAGCCAATAGCTGTATGTGGTTATCAGAGGAGTAGCTGATGATGTCCCTCAGTTCCTTTGTTGGAGGAGGTTCAGCTGTATCATATGGAAGATAAACAGAGGCTATTATAAGGTCCTCAGTTATATCTCCCCTTTGAAATTTAATCTTTACTGCTGTTAGGTCATTAGAGCAAAAGTGCGTTAAAGGTAGTGAACTCCTTTTGTTCTTGACGTAAATACAGGTTCTGGGTTTACTTGAGGTGTTCAATGAATAAATTGATCCTCCTGCTCCCCCAAGTCCACTTACTTTGCCCTTGTGTAACCAAGGTTCTTGAATAAGTGCGATGTCAAATAAACCTTTAGCAAGCTTCTGGCATAAAGACGCCGTTGCTGCTTTGCTGTGATGAAGGTTTATTTGCACACATTTGATCGGTTCTTGGTTTTGTCCCTCAGTCACGTGTCCTGAAGTCATTAGCTGTTGTCGATCTTGTTTATGGTTTCGGAGTCCCATCTCCCAAATTGGGTTCTGGTAACTCATTACCACTTTCGTCTGATGTCAAAATAGCATCAGCATCCGATTCATCAGTTGTGGGTTTGATGGTTTCAGAGTCTGACTCCAAGTCTATCTCCTCCATCGGTGAAGGTGGTAGGTTACTCCCAGCCCTCTCCGATGAAGATGGCTCAGACTCCAAGTCCATTTACTTCATCGGTGAAGGTGGTGGGTTTCCACCAGCCCTCTCCGATGAAGATGGCTCAGATTCCATCTCCACCACCTTTTCCACCGAAGGTACTACTTCGATAGCCTTTTTTGGGGGATCTGGAGTGGATAAGATCCTGAAATGTGCTCTATCCACCCCAGCCCTGGCTTTGTAGCCTTGTGTTCGCAGAGCCTCTGCCGATACCCTGTCAACCAGGATTATCAGCCTTTGACCCTTGCTGTCCACTTGCCTATCAACCACTTTCCAAAGGTTTGTATTGTACCCTTTGTTCAGGCGGTTGATCCTTGCCAGTAGTGACTTAGTGTCAGTTACCGGATCTTCTGTCCGCATGGACATCTTAACTGGTTTGGGAAGGTTCCGAGCGTCAATCGCCCTCAGCTTTGGTCCTGCCCCCAGTTCTGTGTTGTCCAGAAAGCGGATCAGCCAGTCTTTGGAGGTTGTATCTAGGCATTTAAATATTGCCGCTCCCCCTCCCAGGAAAGAGCCCTCAAAATCGGGGAGGAATTCACCATCTGGCGTTCCATCCACCTTCTCAAGAACCTTGATTTTCAGCAGGCGGTGATCTTCTTCCGTCATATGGGCTTCAGGATAGGATTCCCTAATGACGGCTACCTTAAAGGTAGAGATCTTACTTGCATATGAGGCATCAACCATATGAGGCGATTTCTCAACCTGGTTTGTCCTCTTTTTCGGTTGGTTGGGCGAGGGAGTTTCGGATACAGCCCTAGGTCTCTTAGAGGCCTTAGGCTTCATCACTCCATCCCTCTCCTTTACCATTGGTGGTTCACCTTGTCCGGTTGTCCCAGACATTTGAGTCCCACCCTTTGCAAGAAGTTTCTTGTACTTCCTTCTTGCCGCCCCACTGTATTTGGGCGGCTTTGATGTTACACCGGTAAGCGGTTCCTTTTTCCCCTTTGGTGCAATAGAGGCCTCAGCCGCCCCAGAGGACGGTCCCGCACTAGGCAGTACCATGTTCCTCTGTAGCGTACTGGAAGTCCCATGCCCCACGGAGGATGGTCCCGCCGCAGTGCAGGTTTTTGGGTTCTTCAAAGAGTCCCCTTGAATAATTTGTAGTTTTTTATTTTTTGGTTCCATAGTTGTTCCCACGAGTATTGAGGAAATAAACGGTCACCACCCACAGAGCCTCATGTGGGTGGAAGGCTGCTTACGACAGGTTTTCGCCCGGTGCCCTGAAGAGATCGTTCACGATACCGGAACTAAAGATTTGCTACCCCGGTACCATTCAGCCCTCGGCACGATACTTTCCACCTTGGCTTGGGTAGACCAGGGCCTCGTTAGCCTGACTGTTGCCTGCCCCTAGGACACACACCAGTCAGTTGCCCGCCCTTCACGACGAGGACGTGAGGTTGGATTTCGAAGGGCCTGCTTTCACTTAATATACTAATAAACTCTACCTACTAATATTACATAATATATTACAGCTCAAAGTGAAAAGATACAAATATTTTTGTGAAACTGTTATTTGAAGCACAAACTCGGACTGCAGATGGCACGTCCGCCCCCGACGGGGGTTCGAACAAATATCAATAGGATAAAGTGTAACAAAAATTGAATCTCAAAATATTAATGTATCACAATTCACAATACATGCCTACCCATGTGCATATATACTTGAATTATGGGAATATCGTTCGATATAACATAATTATAGCGAACACTATGTATAATCAATAATTATTATTCATGCATGACTAACGTAACGCAGATAACACCCTTACTGTATTTACTATAGCCTAGTGGATGCTCACATACCTAGAATATTGTATGAAAACTATTTAAATGAATTTTTATTCACGCGCAAAATATCTCCAGAGAGGAATTTTACTGTAGTATCAATTTACATAAGAATGTTGAATGCCGCAAGACATATCTTATGCGGAAATACTAGAGCAGGTGTTCTTATTTTAACCAAAAAACCTAGATACAAAAGGGATTGGTGAAATCTAAATTTGGAAGGTAAGTAGGTAGGTAGGTACATAGGAACTAACAAAATATCTCCATGAAATACGCTGAAGGACATGATTTTCATACTGCAGAATTCACCCGCGTTTGGTTTCCACGAAATTTATGCCATTCGTCATTGTAAACTCTCATTTTTCTGCATCCAGATACGCTTTTTCTTTTTGAAATATCCTCTAAAGTGATATCGATATGAACTGATGACTGGAGTAGGTTAATAGTTTACTAGTAATTATTATTATCCTTCACATTGTCGGCAATATTGAAATGAAAATTAAACAATAAGCTTATTTAGTTCATCCAACGTTTGAAAAATAATTTCGTTCAGCAGAATTCAATTCAATTTTTAATGATATTATTGCTTATCTGTGAGTTCTTTCGGGAAATACAAAATTGTTTATCTACAAACTTTTGAAGGAATCTTCTAGAAACTATAGTTTACACATTTATGTATCTGTGTATAGTGGATATGTATATATGTACCTACACTTTTATTTGTTGGATTAATTAGTTTTAAATGTCTTCTTCTAATTATAATCAGCCATTATTCGTCCAATGTTGAACATAGGCCTGCCCTTTAGATCTATCTATATACATACGGTACAGTATATCATAAGCCACGGGCACTTTTCGTTTAATGTCGTTGGACCATCTTGCTTATGGTCTACCCGGGTTTTTGCGGTCAGTACCTACTCGTTCGTTACTACTCCACGGTACTTATGGTCCATCGATCAATTGTTCTCACTTTATGACATTGGATTAAGATTAAATAAATATACACTTTCTTGCACAGAAGAGAGGAATTTATTACAAAATGACACATTCTTCCAACAAAGCATTTATTTTAATTTTAAATCATAAAATGTGAATAGCCCGCTCACTTAACGTTGTGAAATTGTTATTCGTGAACTATCAATAACTGAATTAAATTAAAACAAAGTTGCAGGTTCAATTCCTGGTAGAGATATAATAAAATTAGGTTATTACTTCAAATTTTTTGTTATAAATTGTATAATTTATCACGTTTGAGAGTGTTATCTTGCAACTGCACTTGTAAAAATTTTAATATCTTCTTTAATGGGAATCGAACACAAAATGCTGGAACAGAGGTGGAACGATCAACCATTATACCTGAGCAGTATAGATTTATCGAAGGAAAAACATACAAAACAAATTCATTGAGATACCAATCATTTTCAACTATCAGAAATAAGATACAGATTCCTCTCAGAAATAAGTCACATATATGGGACAAGGCTGGCGATGGAGCGCACCCTGCAGGTACCTAAAACAAACAACGTGTATGGAGATCGTACCAGGAAACATCTTGTACCGCATATTATTAACGCGTTGCCGATTAAAATAAGAAATATTTTAAAGTCTGACGAAACGAAAATAGTAACTATAAAAAAATACTCTTAAACATCTGTATCTGAAATCAAGCGTTCGTTAGACTTTAAATTATTATTGTTGATTAATTATAGGTATAATGTATATTATGTGTAAGGTTTATTGCAAATTTTTTTTTCTTTAAAATTTCAATTTTTTTTTCTTTCAAATTTTTGTTTAGTCTCTGTATCTTTAATATTTGAGATAAGTTTATTGAAATAATTATATGTGAAATTTATAATATTATGTGAAAGAGAGAATCTGCTCTGCCAAAGAACTGCTTTGCAGTTTGGCGGGGAAATAGAAATGTATTAGGTACTTTTTATTAAAAAATAAATATCTTAAAAAAAATGTTACTCCAATCCATTGTAAGGAAGATAATCTCAAAACAAATGTAAATCATCTTTGAGAGAGTCATGTTAGAAAATTCTATATCCCACAAATGCAAAATGCACCTTTATGGTGATATTAAGCAAAAATTATGACACAAGAAAAGGTGATAGAGTGTACTTAAAGTAAGTTACTGTCGGGTATAAAATGTAGACATATGCGGTTGAATATCCTCAATATTTTATTATTCCAATAAATATATTGCGACCTTTGTTATATACGAGGACATATTTATTACAGGATGTCTCAAAAGGAAGTTTATATTTAGTGAATCGATTAAAAAAAAGTAAGCCGTGTATCGAAAAAATGTTTATTAATTATTAAAGTACACAATTTGGGAATTTATTTCTTAAAAATAATATCGTCCAGATGTAGACTCTCGCGTTCACAGCACTTATTTAATCGAACAGTAAAATTGCTTATGACGGCTCGGCAGGTGGACTCAGTGATGGCTACCATTTCGTGACGGATATTTCCTTTCAAATGCACCAGGGAAGTCGGTTTATTGGCATTAACTATAGATTTAAGATAACCCTATAGTAAAAAAGTCCATAGGGGTTAAATCAGGACTGCGTGGAGGCCAATTTATGTCACCTCTCCTGGAAATCAATTTGCCCGGGAAAATTTCACGTGGTAGAGATGTATTGGACGTGAGTGACGTTGCTCCGTCCTGCTGGAACCATGTTCTTTGGTTATAGCAAGGAAAGTTTTGCAGTTCAGGCACCAATAAGTCATCTAACATATCCACATAACGCTCTGAATGCAAATATAAACTTTATTTTGAGACACCTTGTATTTTACTATATCAAAGATACGGCAGATATTATTAAACTCTTTACTGTGTGCTCAATCGTAAAATAGTATATTAATGTAATTCTTCTACTTTTGGGTAGACTTTTGGGTCAGTTAATTTTTTCTTTGGGTCAGTTTTTATACAAACTATTTCCTATAGTCTAATTCTTATTTTACCTTTGGGTCAGATTTTATACAAACTATTTCCTAGAGTCAAATTCTTCTTCATATGTGTAGTCTAATTTTGCAGTAACATTATGAAAGATATGCACACTTGATAAAAATATATAAAAACGAATGAGATATGACGAACACTTAGACTCTTTTCAATACTTTAGTCCAATTTCAAACCATTTCCCATCATCCAATATTGATAAATTTTCAATACACATTTGCTTTCGATGACAATTTATAAAAATGCGGGTTGTGGCCAATAGTAAACTCTTTACAATGTTGCCAATTAATCATATTTAAAACCGTATCATATAGTCCAAGCGTGCAACAATTTTATATACTTTATTCACACTTGATAGCAATATATGAAAACGAATGGATTGTGGTCAACACTTAAACATTTTACAACGCTCAAATTCAATCAAATTTCAAACCACTTTTCAAAGTCTGATTTTGCAGAAATTTTGTTTACACTATATACCTACACAGGAATGGGCTGGATAACTTTGAATTGTTTACAATACTTAATATCAATCAAATTTCAAATCACTTCCCATCTTTCTGCAATTTTGTGTGACAATATTATAAAAACGATTGCTAATTCCTTCACAAATTTACATTCTAGGCCAACGGCGGGATATTAAAGATGTTTCTAATAAAAAGGAATAATTAAAATTGATATACGTAGTAAAAAAATATCGCTGAACATAAATATAGAATTGATAACCTCCTCTGTTATTATAAGTCGGTTAAAAATTACATTTTCTTGTTCCATTTACATTTAAATATGACAGGTCTCATTAATGTCGGAACTGGGTAAACTTTGTATGAGTCTTGAGTCTTAATCCTTCTTCCTTTCTTAATATGGCACGCTCTTGCATTTCAACCCAATAAACCAGCTCGCCAAAATAAGATCTTACTCATCACTATGTATGTAAGACTTTTATTTGCAATGTGTAACCATAATGTAAGAATTATAACCAAACAAGGCTTCGTATAATTTGGTCATTGCACGATATATCTTCACCACACCCCATTTCACATGTGTTTTATTTAAATTGATTTTCTTAGCAACTCACCATAATAGGTATATATTTGTATTTAAGTAATGGAATATCTCTATATTTGAAACAAAAATATATTGGTATCTCTACTGAGAAATTGATTAGTAAAGTAATGAGTTATAATATATCAGATTCGCATATGCAATAATAAAAATATTCGATATCAGATTCCGTTAAAAAGACGAAAATAAATAAGGAATTCTGTTTTCTCGAATCAGTTTTATTTTTTCTCAGACTAATAACTTGCAATATATCTAATATTTTAGAAATATATTATGAACATGTAAACAATAAATTATTTAGAAAAAGGGACATCTAGGGAACTTTTAGTACTAAAATTGATTATTTATATTGTAAGTTTTATCATGGTTGGTAAAAACTTTGAGAGTTTATTTATAGATGTTTCTGAAGCTTTTCAAATAATATAAATATTATTATATAAAAACTCATTAGTGATTCTTGAAACAAAGAGAAGTTGACTTTTCAATGTGAATAGTTTAGGAAAGTATTCTGGCTCAAGACCTTGATATAAGCACATTGTTATTTTGTATTGTAATTTAAAACATTTTGTACATCAAAATATTGTCAATAAAAGTGAGTTGTTTTTACAAAGATTTTTTTTTGATTATATTGAATACCACCATAAAAAGAAAAATATTTTCTGATATAATTACTTATACTTATTAGATTTATTTATTTATTTTAATTCTTTACACTTGTTTTTTAATATTGATGTGCGACCGACACCCGCATCACTGGGAACATATCCGTGTCGGAGCGAGTATCAAAATGACATTTATTAATTAGATTGTCACATAACAAATATACCTTAAAAATAACACATAAAAGAACTCATAAAATTCATAATTAATTTCAAGTTGCAGGTTATCATCAGCAATAAAACAAAAATAAAAAAAACACAACAATTGTCACTATGTCACTGGCATGTCCATAGATAAAGGCGACATCAGTGTATAGTTAGTGTATTCTATGGGAGACAAGTAGCAGGAACATTATAAAACAACAACAACAAAAAAATAATAAGTAGGTATACAGGTTGGCATCACTTATGATAGGGTAACGTTCGCTTTACAGTTTGCGGGACCCTCTTGAAAGATCCATTTTTTATATTAAACTTGAACACTTTATACTTTTTGATATTCCTCATTTTAATTGACAGCATGTTGAAAAGTCGAGGTGCCAAGTACAGGTGACTGTTTTGTCCATAAGTTGATGACTTTCTGGGTATCAATTTAAAATTATCTGCAGTCGACCTTGTATTTCTTGGGTTATGGATTATTATGTTTTAAAATTATTTTTAATTTATTGATCATTAATATAACATATGCAGGTACTGTTATCATTTACTTTGTAAAAAAAAACAGCATTAGAGCCAAATAGTAGGTATTTAATATATCTTGTAATGGAACCTTACCCTAACTAAGCATAAATACATCCTAACTATATTTCGGTGGTTCCAAATGCCTCCTAAACTAGCTAGCTATTCTACCTATTAAAAATCTAACACCTATTTCCTAGTACTATAACTAATTTCCCTAACTAGTTTATTCTCTATTTGTAAGATAAAATCTAGAATATATTACATCTATTTGATTATTCATTATTGAAACATTCTATCGTGAAAGTGCATCGTATTCCTCTATTTTATTTCACTCATTTTATATGTTTTCAACGAATTTTGGCCAGTGATCATCTAGTGGTTATTATTATTCACGTTAAAAATGACCCTCTACGTAGTGTTTTATTTACGAGTTATAAACAGACGAATTTTTATAATAAAATTTATATATATTATATTAATAAAAAAATAAATTAATAGACTCCACGACCATCAAAAGATAGCTATTCTTTACGCACAAAGTTATATCTACAGAATTAATAGAATCGCATATTATTATGATAAACTTTCGATTCACAACATAAATTAGGTGACTTAATTGTTACTCAGTTTGATCGATACATTTATATACCTTTAGACTTAATAAATTTACTTTATAATAAAAATGAATTCTTAACAAATCCATTTTCTTATTCTTCTATGTATAGAATTCAATGTATCTATATACCTACAGAGTTAATAGAATGACGTAAAAATAATCATAAAACAAGTTCACATAATTCACATAGATAATAAATAAGAATTCAATAGAAAGTATGATATATGTTTTAACGTTTTTTTCACACTCATGGATGTTAGTAGTTAACGAAAATTAAATTACTTACCTTTTTGGGTATCCAGTGTAATGAAAACATATCAAACACCAAAATACATTACATGACAATGGACAATATATTTATATGCAATTGACAATCTTCTCATGTAAATAGGTTTTTATCAATTTTTGTTATGTGTTCACTTTATCATTACCATTAGCAAGTTCTAAGTGACATTTTCATTGGTTCCAACAAAATGGACTAATAAAGTATTGTGTTTTTACTTGATTTTCATACATCATCTGACATTTTAAGGTTAGGGAAATTCAGGTTTTCCCAACATGCTGGGTAAAATTTTCATGCATTGGTTAGAGGAGGCTCCAATACCCGCCTACCTCCGTCCTGAATATCCATTTTTTAATTACTCTCAGGTCCGAATGCACTAAACTACGATTAAAAAACTGCCTGTATAACATACACTACTGTATATTAAAATCAATAAATTTAGATAAAAGACTACCTCAGGCATCCTCTGGGTCCCCACAGTCAAGGTGAGATCTCTAACCATCAACCACATAGAAGGCAGTAGTTCGAAGAAAGGAACCGTTGACCATACGGCCTTTTATGAAATTAGGATATAGGTATTACCGATTTTAGTATTATATTTGATTAGTAAATTATTTCACCCCGATATTCAGTTAGTAAAATACTGGTATTAAGGACAGGAAATGATACTTATTAATTTTCTACGAGATAGGATAACTTATCAATTTAACATGCATTTATAGGATAGGAATTATTGAGTTCTGTTAGTATTATAATGCTATTAGTAATTTCAAGAATAATACATGAATTACTAGATTCTACGTGCAAGCAACTTATAAGGGATAAGGTTATACAAATTTACTTCAACTCCATTCTATCAGTTATAAAACACAATACTTCAAAAGTAAAAAAATAAAATATAAAAATATCTCTGATAAGTTATAATGTTTAAAATAAAATTATGTTTATTCAGATTGTATGAAAAGGAATTTCAAAATGATTAAAATGATTATATTTTCTAATTTATATTCAATTTTCATGTACTCTCATCTTGTTACAACAGAAAGAAAAATAATAGTAAATTGTTAGTGAAAATAAAAAGGACTTATTGATCTCCAGCGCCGTTACTCGTACAGCACTGAATTTACTTTACGATAGCGAATAATTTGCTGATTATTGTTGATATAGAATAAAAGAAATATCACTTTACTCCACGATCTAAATACACAATCAAATTGTATTATTTTTTAAAACAATCCCATCGCGTGTCGCGACAATGAATCGACCGCCCTTCAACTCATGATCTCCCCGAGTGATCTTCACAAGCAAATTAATTGACTGTCCCTTAAATAAGCGCCCGAACAACTGCCCCGAAAATCAACATCCCGGGTCCCTCGCACCGTTCCTGAGGTAGGTACTGACACCCAATATCAAGCAATAAAACCATATCCATATGCTTCCCAATATGTGTTACCAAAACAAATATTATATGCATTATCCAGAAAATAACATAAATTGAATTTTTGCTTTCTCTTCATCTGAAGAAAATCAGATCCCTCACAATCTGGAACTGCAAGAAACATGTTTGCGGCTGTCAAAGTTTTTTGGCAATGTTAATTCTGATAACAACTTTATTTGCTCATAGATTGTCATATTTTTTTCAATATATATAAAAAATAGCAAAATCTAAATATGTATATTGTTTTAATTTCACAAAAATTCATAGGTGAAGAAAAGAAATACAAAATTGCAAATAATAAATTTTTCTTGACGGCTGCTTATCGGTAATATTGTGTGTGACTGTATGTAATATTTATATGTGGAAAATCTCATTGTAATGCTTTCATTAAAAAAATCATATAATAATCACTTCCTTGCAACCTGCGCAAGTGGCGAGTTTATTACTTTTTGCAGTTTCTTCCAAAGTTTCTGGTATGTTTCTAATATTCTCATATTAGTACCTATCTATAATGATTTATCATGAATATCTCGGATGTTTCAAATGAAAGATACCTACTTATTGTGCCCTGGAACTCTTTTAAGTTTATTCTGACTATAAAATTAATAGAAATTGAGGTATTTACCCAGATTTTCAGTAGGTTTTCATCTCAACTTCTATTGTCTGTATTATGATTTTTTATGAATTACCAATATGAGTTCTAAACCTTAAATACCGTCATCATTAACAATATGTATAAAAAACACATTTTTTTTAAAAAAATCAATATTCCTACCCTTTTAACAAGTACATTTATACATACTCAAATATTCCCTAATTAAAGCATATGCTTGTGCTGTAGGTGATCAGCGTCCTCTCTCTTGTATTTTCTGCTAAGAGATATTCGTATTTCGGATGTAGTTTTCCTAGTATAGGTAATCGTACATTATAAATATTATTTAGGATGGTTCGACCATGCGAACGAAATTCTGAAAGAAGGAAATCTAAGAAACTTGATTGAATAAAGATACTGCGTGTTCTAAAAGATGAAAAAGTATTTGCGAAACATGTAGATATTGATGGCATATTTTATATTCATACGTTGTCACATAGATACATGCTTGTCGTCAAATCAAGCATCTTATGTTTTCTACTGTCAAAATATCATTCATATGATTATGCTGTACCTTTATAATTCTTATAACTACATATCTCATTCCTACCATTAAATATTTTTTGTAGTCAGCCGTTCATTGTCCATTTATCAATAAGCATAAACTGCTAAAAGCTTTCAATTTCATTCAACTTTAAAACCTCTGCCTAAATAGCACAAATATAAACTAGAAGGTATTATATGAACATAAATACGTATAGTAAGAGTATCTTGCATCATGTACAAGTGGCGAGTTATTTATTTGAAAATAAATCTGTAGCCGTAAAATAACATTTAGGTATATACAACAACATGTTGGCAAAGCAATTGTAAAAATTGAAAATTTTATATAAAATATACCGAGCTTACAGAGCGTTTGCCATTTCGTTGACTACATTTATTCCCATATAATAAATACATACGTAGATTTCACTATACAATATACTTATTTGAAATAACTTGCCAGCGGGTTTGTTTACGCGTAAACATTCTATTTCTTGGATGGAATAAGTATACACTCTTTCATCTCACGAATCTGTTTGCTTGTATACTCAATAGATGGCATTTGAAACTGCAACATGGTACACATTTATGTAGATACTTCCATTTTAGCAAACATACACAAATATTAAAAAATAACAAAGATAATATAATTCATGATATACATATTATCACCTGCTTTCTTTAAATTACAAAACATTGTAAAATCCGAATGGTTCTAGATACTTCTTCGTGGCTCTGTGGGCGAGCGTTGTGTTCACACTCCCGTCCTTGATATCAATCATGAAATATTATCATATGCTTTCTTTACTAAATAACATTATACAGATACAGTCCAACTTGTTCTATGTACTTCTTCGTGGCCCAGAAAGAGATGTTATAAGGACTTTGTTATCATTTATGATTTTGTTAACATTTATGGATGTACATAAATATATATTATCTTCTAATGTATGAAACACGAACACAAAAAATACAAAATATTTTCGGGGAAAAAAAATCAAATTTGGAGGTTTTATAATACTCAATAGGTTTTCATATCCCCTTTCGTTTTGTGAAAAAACTTACCTTGTCGGCCATTTTTAAAGTTATTCACAATAAAAAAATATTGCCAGAGATGCAATATAAAATATAATAAACAAATAAATAAAATATCATGTACCTAATATATTCCCTACAGTTCACATTACAATCCTACTTGCTTCTCCATTATAACCTGACAAACTTGTTCAGTGTTCTTCCAACGCTCTTCCTCAATCGCCTGACAACTTAAAATGAATGTCTCAGCAAGATAACATTAAAAAACAAATGTATTAAAATGTCCAATCGTTGTCTCGGTAACGATATATTTTTTGTTGCGTCTGATGAGGCGATGGATGAGCATCAAGATAGAATAATATAATGTTCGATGTCCATTACCTACCCCGTGAGGAAAATTTGTGATGGTAAAGTAATGCATATTATCTCGGGTAAGTATTAATTAGTTAATCGAAAAATACAAACGATCTCACAAAAAATTGTATCTAGGTATGATAAGACACTACTTATTATAATATCTATAATAACAAATAATCTGATATGGATTTCTAAAGAAGTTTTATGGCAGGAAACAGAGTGAATGGAGCATTTAGACCAGTTATGAATGATCGCTGCATATCAAATAATGTCAATGTTACCAGTCATAACGCAATTATAGTGCCAACATTAACGTATGTAAGGTAAACGTGGACATGACAGAAGTAGCACGAAAGCAGAATAAATGCAGTTTGTAATAGAACGATGTATGACAGGGCACTAAATAAGGGCACAAGGATAAAATATGATGAAAAAAGATGTTATTAATGAAATAAATGCAAAAAGCCTGACAAAGAAAACTAAAAATGCTGACAGGAACGGAATACGAAATTGAGGGCGCCAATGAAAAGGATATGAACGTGACCACGTGAAACATATTCTGAAAGACGGAAATGTAAGAAGTGTGAATAGCAGACGAAGATGTATGAGATGAGGTATGAATGTTTTAATTTTTTAAATGTTGACGAGGCGATGAATGTGTGTCAATATAGGAAAATGTGGCGTTCAGTTCTCTCTGCCTAATCCGTGAGGGACATGGCGTGATGGTATAATATATATCAGACGAATAATGCTAAATTAAAGTATAGTAGGGTCCATTCGATATTATTTAATGCGGTTTCAGTCACACAATCTTCGTTTCAATCAAAACATTACGAACGTACATAAGTATATCTTCTGGATCACAAACCTAGAGATGCGTTTATATAAGCTTATAAAATTTCAACAATAAAAAAAATAATACAAATATATTAATAATAATAATAATAATAATAATACATTTATTGAGCAGAAGAAGTTACATACAAATACAAGATATAAACAATAAAATAAAAATAAATTAAAACAACCTCTCCAACTCAAAAGGACCATGCTCAGCTATGTTGCAGGAGGACAAGCCCCCTGCAGCTGATTTTCAGCATGATCCTAATGCTTACATATTTTAATTAAAATTTCAAAAATGCCCCAAAACTATAACAAAACAAAATACTTACATAAATCAAAAACGCACTCATATAATACATAATACATACACACATTGATACATATAAACCCACACACACACACACACATTCACAAAAACATCTTACATACTTCACACTATGATTGCGAGGCCAGAAGCATCGCTCGACATTTCTTCTTAAAAATGTGGATATTTTCCACTGCTTTATTATTGAACTTCTACACAAGAACAGTAGTTTAAGAAGAAAAATAACAATAATAAAAAAAGAAACAATAATTCTAGAAAACAAGTATACGTCCATTAATTTGAAAACCCAATAAGTAAAAATATATATTTTAAATTAAATATGTACCTACCTATTTATTTTCAAAAAGAAAGAATACATATTATTATGTCCTTGTTATAAGTATATATACATCCTAATACATTCTTTAATCTAAGTATATTATATATGGTTGATCGAAATCGGTCTTTAATCGATTTCTAAGGTGTCGTGGAAAATACAGTGGAATAATCAGGGTTTTCTTTGTAAAATACATTAGTACCAAATATAAATTGTTTTATTGCTATGTTCATATCATTATTAATAAGTAACTTTTATTTAACCTGATTATAAAATATTGTGTGTGACGATACCTTATGTTTATATTCGTAATATTTTATTTTATTTAGCATAGATACAGGCAAGAATGCCCAAATATTCTTCCTTGAAACAAGCACATAAACATTCTCTTACATACATTCCCTAAATAAAGGATAAATCGAACTCGTGACCACTGGATTACTAACCCAGCGCGCTAACCCTTCTGCCACCCATCTTGTCCGTGTCTAGAGGGATGTGGGGTAATCCCATTCCAGAATTTCCGAGAAAAACTCACACCCCTTTTGAACCTATAAAACAGGATGAATGCAACAAGTATGTATCATTGTGAAACAAATATTTGTAACGAGAAGTAAGAAAGTAAAATCGGAAAAAGAATACTTAGTAATTTTATGGCGGTATGGTGATAATATATTTTTTAAAACGATAAATGAAAATCATTGTTATAAATGAGTTTGTGGCACCATTTGGTGAGTGATATTCTTTTCTATTTATTTATTGAATAGTAAGTTGATTTATTTATGATTTTTTTTATTATTTGATAAATTTTATTATAAAGTTTATTTATCTCCAGCAGATGAAAAATTTATATAAATTAATTTCTCATGTTAAAATTCCTCCTCTGGGCTGGAAACACTGTTTAGTTGGAAGAAATTGCCATATGGCAATAAACTCTTCACTTGTGCAGGGTGAATGGAATTTTTAATGATTATTATTATATTTTCATCTGTTAAGATTATTCAACTAATTATTTTGTAAAAGATAATATATGGTATCATATTTTTTTATGCAATAGTTTGAATGTCAGTATAAAGTTTCTTTTATGCCTTTTCTCAAAAAGCATAAAATGCTTGTGCTGAGAAATGAAGTACGTAAATATAGAAACGATTCAATTACAAAAAAACATACAAAATACATAAAATAAAGAATAAAAGCATCAAAATACAAATTACATTTATACCTTATGATTATAATACTAACCTTTTTTCTATTTTTTAACTTTAAAGTGTTTTTTTTTTATTTTATTTCATAGTTGTTCATGATTTAACTCTTATATCATCGAAAAAATGGAAATCATTTAAAAAATATTTAGCCATCTGTATTGGATGGATGTAATATTTCGATATTTATATTTAAAATTATACCAATATATCGAGAGATTTTTTTGACAAATAGTGACATTATCCAGTTAATAATATGGTCTCTAGTTATTTTAATAATGTTTTTTTTATATATAAAAATAAAACTTTGAATGGCTCCTCTTTTAAAATAAGAAAATGTGGCTTAAAACAAATAGCTTTTCACCCCTCGATATATATTTATATTACGTTGATATGTTATAAAAACATAAAAATACTTGGTAATAGTTCTATTGTTAAAAATACTTGGTAATAGTACAATAGAACTATTACCAAGTATTTTTATATTTTTATAACATATCAACGTACAATAGAGTTCTATCAAGAATTGTCGATCGACAATTACTTAGTTGATATTTATATAAGTTTCTGGTACGGTTTTCCGTTATGAATAAGTGACATAAAAGTTATTTTAATATCCGTAATATTGCAATTTTCTTGAAAGTTAATCGGCTAGGGTAATCTCTACACTTTTTAATGTTGTTGTGATTATAAGTTTTTGAACTATTTCTATAGGAGTTATATGTGTAACAAAAGCAGCTTCTGACGCCACGACAGAGTATTGTATTATTGATTTTACTAGTCCGTAATATATTGAGTAGGTATTTACATTTATTTTTTAGACATATAATTCCTAATTTCCTAAAATATATGTATAAGGTTCCTGATCTTCTTAACAACTTTCTAGATCTGATTTGTCCATTTAAATTGTTTATCAATAATAACAAGGTTTTTTACTTTTTCCACTTTATTTAAAACAGCAATCAAACGTAAACGAACTGTGATAAATCTATATTATGGATTACTACATACGATGAAATTTTTTGGTTTGTCCCTTATGTTTATAGAGAATGGATGACTTGCGTTTTTTCACTATTTAAGTAATGTAAATATTATATTTGTATCAAACCAGCTGTTTAGTCCATTAATAGTAATAACTATTTATTTTAGCTTCCAATTCTTCCTTACCTTTGTCCTAACTTTAAGGGATAATATATATATTTTATTTTTGTTGTTTATTTATTATTAACTTGTTTTTTATAACATAATTCGTATTATTTACTTATACATACAGCCATTTCTGTTCACTGTTGAACGTAGGCCTCCCACATATCTCTCTATATATCTTTATTGTTGGCAAAATAAAATAAAACTGACTACATTTAAATTTATCATATTTTTTTATTTCATTAAAACAAATATAATTTTTAATTACATTTTGATAAATTTGATATTCAATTGTTAATATCTTATTTGATTAAATTTTAAATGCCTATAATGAAAATATTTTTATCGATTTTATAAATTTATATTAGAAAATATCTTGTTCGTCAATTCTTGATAAAGATTTAATCTTATTAAAATAAGTTGAAAAATAAACTTAAATATACGATTTAATTGTTATTTATAGTATAAATTGGATTTTATTATTATGAACCTAAACTGATATTGTTGCAAAACAAAGATATTGATAGATTTACAATATACCTTATATTAAATAATATCACAAGATAATGCATCTGAAAATACTTGAAAAAAAAATGAATATGTCCTTGTTAAACAAGCTCATATACATCTTCCTACGTTCCCTAAAATAAGCATATAAATGCTTGGGCTATAGGTGAACGAAATCAGTTGAGGCAGGATTCGAACTCGCGACTACTGGATTACTAACCCAGCGCGCTAACCGCTCTGCCATCGTCCCATTTGAAACCCACTTGATTCGCATTCACAATCTTTTTTTTAAATCCATAACAATATTTGTTGTTATTCTATCATCGCTGAAAACATTTTCATTTATTATTATTTTTCCTTAATATAAATTAGATTTTTTATATTTACTTTTTTTTTAATTTTCTATTTACCATGGTACATACACACTTGTTTTATGTTTATGTTTAGTAAATAAAACGAAATGGGGTTTGTTCTCTTGCTTTATGACTGATTTGTTTTATTTGTAGTACTGATTATCCAACTGTCGATTTGTTCAGGAGAACTTTGTTCTCTTAACATATCGACAATGTATCAAGCCAGAATACGCGAGAATTGTATGGAGAGGTCTACTTTTTTCATGGATTTTCCAACTTTGAAGTCAAAAAACACCAACTTAGAGGCTTCGCAGCATATATGTTCCATACACGGATTTACTCAGAATTCGGAGTAGAACATTTCGTGTGTCTGTGTGTGTGTGTGTCTGTGTGTGTGTCTGTGTGTCTGTGTGTGTGTCTGTGGGTCTGTGTGTGTGTGTGTGTCTGTGTGTCCGTCCCCCCCTTATAACTTTTGATCCGCTCAATTTACAGAGCCTAAAATTTCAGAATATATAAACAGTTACAGGCCTACAAAACTTTTATACTCGGAATTTTGAATTTTTGTTTCAGTCAGGGGTTATCAACTTTTGAATTTTTATTTTATTTTTCCATATATCTCAGAAACCATAAACGGTAGAACGCTGAAAATTGGTACAAACATAGACAAATACAAAATCTCAAATTAGTTTTTTCAAAAAAATTCCAGGGTTTCTCAAACATTTTTTATTAAGAAAAATATTTTTTTTATGATAAATTTATGAGTTTAACTGCCTATATTTCCAAAACTTTTACAATTATCGAAAAAAGCCGAAACACCCCAACTAGATAATTTAATTTTCTATAAAAAATATTAACATTGTAGTAGAAGATCTCAATTTTTTTTTAAAAATTTTTTTAAAAATTGAATTTAGTGACGACATCGCTTCATACATTTTGTATGGCAGTCGCCTATACACAATATGTAAGAAGACTTAATAGTTTGTTACTTCATCTCCAAACATACATACATACCATCATGCAATTTGCATATTCTGTGTAGGAAAAAGGATCTTCTTCCATACTATCCAATCTTGACATACATACCTACATATGTTGTATAGAAAACAAAATATCTGAAAATATTCAATAATTTGTATCTATGGGTTTATAGTTTGGTACATATTCTTCAACTATACATACTATCGCTATCGACAGTTGGATCTCATGTGTTACATGCAACTAGTTCTTATTATTATGTTCATACGATCTTACTGTCTTCTTTATTCTTCTATATTAATTGGTCCTGCACCCGATATGCGAGTGATCCAACTGTCGATTTGTTCAGGAGAACTTTGTTCTCTTAACATATCGACAATGTATCAAGCCAGAATACGCGAG
The DNA here is from genome assembly GCA_963576475.1 of Molanna angustata. NCBI lineage: Eukaryota > Metazoa > Arthropoda > Insecta > Trichoptera > Molannidae > Molanna > Molanna angustata. Next base: position 21,052,421 of record OY754977.1, read on the forward strand.
AATTGTATGGAGAGGTCTACTTTTTTCACGGCTTTTCCAACTTTGAAGTCAAAAAACACCAACTTAGAGGCTTCGCAGCATATATGTTCCATACACGGATTTACTCAGAATTCGGAGTAGAACATTTCGTGTGTCTGTGTGTGTGTGTGTCTGTGTGTGTGTCTGTGTGTGTGTCTGTGTGTGTGTCTGTGTGTCTGTGTGTCCGTCCCCCCCTTATAACTTTTGATCCGCTCAATTTACAGAGCCCAAAATTTCAGAATATATACACAGATATAGGCCTACAAAACTTTTTTACTCAGAATTTCGAATTTTTGTTTTAGTCAGGGGTTATCAACTTTTGAATTTTTACTTTATTTTTTCATATATCTCAGAAACCATAAAAGCTAGAACGCTGAAAATTGGTACAAATATAGACAAATACAAAATCTCAAATTAATTTATTCAAAAAAATTCCAGGGTTTCTCAAACATTTTTTATTAAGAAAAATATTTTTTTTATGATAAATTTATGAGTTTAACTGCCTATATTTCCAAACTTTTTAAAAATATCGAAAAAAGCCGAAACACCCCAACTAGATAATTTAATTTTCTATAAAAAATACTAACATTGTATTTGTACATCTCAAATTTTTTTTAACAATTTTTATAAAAATAGAATTTAGTGACGACATCGCTTCATACAATTTATATGGCAGTCGCCTATACACAATATGTAAGAAGACTTAATAGTTTGATAGGATTTTAATAGCCAAACAAACATACAGAACCATCATGCTATTTTCATTTTCTGGGTAGGAAAAAAGGAACTTCCTCCATACTATCCTATCTTGACATACATACCTACATATGTTGTATAGAAAACAAAATATCTGAAAATATTCAATAATTTGTATTTATGGGTTTATAGTTTGGTACATACTTCAACTATACATACTATCGCTATCGACAGTTGGATCTCATGTGTTACATGCAACTAGTTTAACTGAATGCAAGTGATTTATATCTTACTGATTCACTTATTTATTTCAAAATACTTTTCTTAATATAAGGTATAATAGAGAAGGTTAAATTTGGAAAACTTATGGTTAAATTTCACGTTTATCCAACTGTCGATTTGTTCAGGAGAACTTTGTTCTCTTAACATATCGACAATGTATCAAGCCAGAATACGCGAGAATTGTATGGAGAGGTCTACTTTTTTCATGGCTTTTCCAATTTTGAAGTCAAAAAACACCAACTTAGAGGCTTCGCAGCATATATGTTCCATACACGGATTTACTCAGAATTCGGAGTAGAACATTTCGTGTGTCTGTGTGTGTGTCTGTGTGTGTGTGTCTGTGTGTCCGTCCCCCCCTTATAACTTTTGATCCGCTCAATTTACAGAGCCTAAAATTTCAGAATATATAAACAGTTACAGGCCTACAAAACTTTTATACTCGGAATTTTGAATTTTTGTTTCAGTCAGGGGTTATCAACTTTTGAATTTTTATTTTATTTTTCCATATATCTCAGAAACCATAAACGCTAGAACGCTGAAAATTGGTACAAACATAGACAAATACAAAATCTCAAATTAGTTTTTTCAAAAAAATTCCAGGGTTTCTCAAACATTTTTTATTAAGAAAAATATTTTTTTTATGATAAATTTATGAGTTTAACTGCCTATATTTCCAAAACTTTTACAATTATCGAAAAAAGCCGAAACACCCCAACTAGATAATTTAATTTTCTATAAAAAATATCAGCAATGTAGTAGAAGATCTCAATTTTTTTTTAACAATTTTTTTAAAAATTGAATTTAGTGACGACATCGCTTCATACATTTTGTATGGCAGTCGCCTATACACAATATGTAAGAAGACTTAATAGTTTGATACTTCGACTCCAAACATACATACATACCATCATGCTATTTGCATATTCTGGGTAGGAAAAAGGATCTTCCTCCATACTATCCTATCTTGACATACATACCTACATATGTTGTATAGAAAACAAAATATCTGAAAATATTCAATAATTTGTATCTATGGGTTTATAGTTTGGTACATATTCTTCAACTATACATACTATCGCTATCGACAGTTGGATCTCATGTGTTACATGCAACTAGTATAAAGAAATACTGTAATACCATACTCGTTGGTTACATCAAGTATGTATTGGTAGATCTTCAGTATAATTGAGTCATTGCAAATAATACTAATCAATTGAGATATTGATTTAGTCTATTACTAGATAGAAAAACGAAAGTGAATTTGTCTAATATCAAAACGCTTTTCAGTAGCGAAACCGATATTCACATTTCATCTGAATATAAGTGAAATATCCTTTGTTTTCAGATTTAACAAACGTATTGTTAAATCTGAAATAATACATCTATGTATTAAACGTAAACGAATTAATACATAGATGTATTCACGTGGTGATATTGAGTAGGTGACTATTCTTATTAAAATAAAATGTATCGAACGGCTTTATTTTCTGTTGCTCTCCTTCTACTCAATATCGATTGGTGCTGTTGCAAGAATGAACTGAAATATTCTAAATCAGATTCATCAAACCATCTGACGATCTTCAGCATAAAAATGATAATGTTAGACTTAAAAGACAATTTTCACCGTTTGACAAAAGAGGATTTCTATGGAGTCACGCTGATCACCTCTTTAATGACTTGTATTTTGGACGCCTTTTGGAAATTATACTGAGGACCAGAATACCTTCGACTTTTTCTAAAATATCGCAACTCTGACGAGATTCAACCAAGAGTTTCAAATGTTGACTTTATAAATAATATCCATACTAGATCGAACAATGAAATCGCTCCAAAATGGCCATTCAGAGGAAAGAAGATTGATAAAAACTTTTTGAGTAAAATCCCCGCAAGACGAGATGGAGATCTTGAATTGCTTCGAGTCCCTGCTGACAGACGAAACGACAAAATGGATGTGATCTGGGGAAACAGAGGGAAGAGGGAAGAAGAGCCATATTGGAATGAGAAACGGAAAACAAACAAAGAACCATTCTGGGGCATCAGGGGTAAACGAACCGTTGAAGAAGAACAATTTTGGGGAAACCAAGGACGCAGAAGTGACTATGAACAGTTTTGGGGGAATCGAGGCCACAGAAGTGATAATGACGATGAAGAATTTTGGGGGAATCGAGGCAAAAAAATGACACTGCGGAAGAACTGATTCGGGGAAGCCGAGAAGTGGAATTCCTCATCTATACTGGAAACATTCAGTTCCTCTTGAATGCCCTAGTTTAGGAGAGTATTTCAAAAAAATACCGTTGAGCGACAATTTTTTCAATGAAAATTTGGACGACATTCCATTGAATATCAGTTCAAAAATATTAAGTCACAAAGTCGATCTTACTCCGCTGAAATCACGATGATGACAACCAGTTTCGGGGAAGTCGGAGTAAACGAAATAATGAAATATTCAATTATGAACAGGAAGAAAACAATGTTAAACATTTGTTTAAAGGAAAGGTACCAGAAAATCAAGACGGAGTTATGTTATTGCTTAGAGGCAAACGAGATGATGGTGATCCATTTTGGAGAAGCAGAGGCAAACGAGATTACGCATTGGCTGAGTTGATAAATAACCAAGGAGATAAAGTAGGCAATAGTGAGTGGAACTGTTTATTGAATTCTTTGAAAAAAAAATTAGCTATTGAAATTTCGTCAACTCCAAAATACTCTCGAGACCATGATTTAAGTTTATCAAACTACGACCAAGAAAATTTTTTCATTTATCAGATTATTTCTGAGGTACAATCTTCACAACGTGTCTCCAGATTCGTCAATTAAGAATCATTTATTAGTCTGTGATGCATTACTCGATCGAAATTCTTCGCATAGCAAAAGTGGCGATGAATTAATTAAACCTGAAAAATATATCAGATTCAACGCCATACTGTCAAATAATTATGGCATCATCATTTATAGAGGCGATACTAAAGATTCTCATGGAGAAAAACGTGAACTGGGATCATTCATTCAAGGCATAATGAACAGAAACGTCAAAGGTCAGAGTGTAAATGAGAAATCAGATAAAAAGATTAAAACCACAAATGAAACTATCACCGTAATATCAAATAAATCATCAGACGATAAAATAGAAAAGTTAAAAAACGTGGCAAAAAGGAATGTAGACGCAAATATCAAGGACGGACAAGAGTCTGTTGGAAAATCAAAAAACATTTCCGTATCTTGAAATAAATTTCCAGATATATTTAGTGAAGTTGAATTCATAGATCCGAGTTTGATGAACACAGATTTTGACAACAATAACGTCGGATTCAATCAACCCCCTGAATCACATACAAAATCAGACTTGTTTTAATATGTCAAAATGGCGGATTCTTTGAATATTGGCGAATTCAAATAAATAATAATACTATTGAACCATATTACTAGTTGCATGTAACACATGAAATCCAACTAACGATGGCTTTAGTATGTATAATTTAAGAATTCATACCAAACTATAAACACTTACAAAAACACACATTTATGTATACATTTATTTATTTTATATATTTATACATTTTAAGATATTTTGTTTTCTGTATAAAATATGTAGGTATGTATGTCAGGATAGTACCTATAGTATGGAAGTCAGTCTCTTTTTCTACAACAGAATGTGAAAAAATGATGATGGTATGTATTTATGTATGTTTGGAGATTAAGTATCAAACTATTGAGTCCCCGTAGATATTGTGTAGTGTATACTGCCTTACAAATTGTATGAAACGATGTCGTCATAGATTAAATTTTTGTCAAAATTGTCAAAAAAGGTTTGAGATATACTACTACAGCTGTAATATATTTTATAGAAAATTAAATTTTCTAGTTGGGGTGTTTCGGCTTTTTTCGATATATTTAAAAACTTTGGAAATATTGGCAGTGAAATGTATCATAAATAAATGTTTTCCATGAAAAATATAGACCTGGCATACAAATCTCGCGTATCCTGGCTTGATACTTTGTCGATATGTTAAGAAAAATAAATTCTCTTGAACGATTCAACAGTTGGAAAAGTGTATGTTTTTTATAATATTCAATAATCAAAAATTATTCATTTTTTTAATATGTTATAAAACTATTTTTCGTGAACAAATAAATACAATGTTTATTTTTGTCTTTGTTAATAACATTGTATAAATGTGTGTATAAAACATATTTTTTTATAAATTTCTGACGTTTTCTCTCTTTATTGTAATTCCAAAGTTTATTTGGATGTATGGATGTAGCAGGTGTCTTCCAATAATTTCTTTTGTTCAATAACTCTTCGGATCAGTCAAAAGTTTCCCAAGATCCAACAAATTCCGAAGAATGTTATTTGCGTGAATATTAATGTGGTATTCGAATCATAAATCAGGCAAGTGGAATACAAATGAGGAACGTTTCTCACATTTAAACCAATGAAAAACTAACATTTACTTTTGGGATTCAACCTCAGGATATATTTTAATTCACCAAATTGCAAAACTTTTGTGTTGTTTTATTCTTAAATATAATATTATAATTTTATGACAATTATTTATAAATAAGAAAGAAAATTAGGAAAATAAACTTATAATATCAATGATGGTAGGTTATTTCTAAAAGTAAAACACAATAACATCTGCATCTTTTATATGTTAAGGATATATTTCTAAAAGGTTTACTCAATCTTACCTAAAACATCATAAAAATACACCAACAACTTAAGAGTGATCTGTGAAAATGAATATAACTTCATATTATGTCAAGCATTTACCAACTAAATAAATTTAGAAGTGGTGTTTTTTTATCAGAAGGAAAACAGCAGGATACAGAATGTTGTTACATATTAAACATAATTTTAAAATTCACATGTACAATGTCTAAAAAACACGAAAACATGGTTAATTATTTATTCAATTAAAATAAAAAAATAGTAATAAATTCAATTAGAAACAACATAATAAATAACTCATCATCGATAAACGATTGTTTTTACTTTGTGGTTTTAAGTTATACTTTGTATCCTCCCGATACTTTTAAGTACCTATATTAATATATCAATGTTTCAGCTTGAGTGTTGCTATGGTTGTTAGAAAGAAAATACCAATACTCGTATGATTTTACTGTCCAATGAACTAAGTGAATTATCTATGCACTAGTTGCATGTAACATATGAGATCCAACTGTCGATAGCGATAGTATGTTTAGTTGAAGAAAAAGAATCAAACTATAAACCCATAAATCCAAATTATTGAAAATTTTAACACATGTTGGTATGTATGTCAAGATAGGACAGTATGGAGGTAAGTCCTCTTTCCCTACCCGGAATATGAAAACAGCATAATGGTTCTGTATGTATGTTTGGAGATTAAGTATCAAACTATTAAATCTTCTTACATATTGTGTATAGGCGACTGCCATACAAATTGTATGAAGCGGTGTCGTCACTAAATTAAAATTTTATAAACATTTTTAAAAAAAAATTGAGATGTACTTCTTCAATATTCATATTTTTTATAGAAAATTAAATTATCTTGTTGGGTTGTTTCGGCTTTTTCGATATTTTTAAAAAAATTCTAGCTTTTATGGTTTCTGATATATATATGGAAAAAAAAGTAAAAATTTAAATGTTGATAACCCCTTATTGAAACAATAATTCAAAATTCTGAGTAAAAAAGTTTTATAGGCCCATAACTTTCTATATTTTCTGAAATTTTAGGCTCTGTGCATTCAGCGGATTAGAAGTTATAAGGGGGACACACACACAAAAAAACATGCAAAATGTTCTACTTAAAATTCTAAATTCATCCATATAATATATAGAACATATATGCTACGAAGCCTCTAAGTTGGTGTTTTTGGCATGCAAAAAGTCCACTTCACCATACAAAATGTTCCTTTAAACACGCGTCTTGGCTTGATACTGTCTATTCATGAAGAGAATTTAATTCTCTTGAAAGAATCGACAGTTGGAAAACATGCTAAAAAATAGTATCACAGTACTAATACTTAAAAGTAGAGCGTCACAATGGGATATGGTATGATTTTGCCTTTACCATCGTTTTAATAAAATGTTAATAAATGTAAATATGTATCAAATTACTTACATATTTATTACATTTATTGAAACGGAGCTGTGCACACTGAAGTATCTAATATATTTACCGTTCTAATTAAACTTGCTGTTAATTTATAATGTACTGTTGAAAATATACATTAATGAAGTTCACCATCTAATATTTTAACCTTTGTGGGGTGATGTAAGAGAGGTATGGGGGGAGGTGTGTGGCGACCGGGGTTAGGACCAGGCTACGGTAACCCACCTCTGGGTGGATATCCTTAAAGTTTTATCCAGCGCTGGCGGAAATGTTTTCTCATAAATCAAAGATTTCGGGCAATTTCGGTTCGGCCCGCGAGTAATTCAAATGTAATTGCCGTTCAGTTTTGCAACTCTCTCTCTTTCTCTCACTCACTATCTGTTTCTTCCCCTACACAGGTGGGTTCCGATTGTGTTGTGAATGTATTATTATTATTATTATATTATTTATTCCGTTTGTAACATTCCGCCGACTAAGCATCCCCCAAATATATAATAATTATTATTACGACCGATTCGATTATTATGGCCGCTGGCCGGTATCGTCGTCGTTCGGCTGACTCATCGATATGACGACAAATTTATTAATATGGAAACGGACGATAAACAAAAAATAAAATGTAATAATTCGTAGGTTATAATAATTAATTCGTGCTCCATTTACAAAAAATATTTCGATAAAATATTATATATTATCTACTTAGGTAAGCCTATTGACCAATTTTACTTGATAAATTTATTACACAGGAGGGTTTATTTCCATAAGGTACCTAATCTCTTTCAATAAACTCAAAACATGTGTTTCTGGCGTTAGTATAGTATAAAGTTCCTTTACAAAACCACAGAAGGTAAAAAAGTACATAATTGAAAAAATACGACTTCGATATAGATACAGATTGATCACCCCATTGGCGAGAAAATCAATCAGGATGAGAAAAGCAAAGAGGAAGTCGAAGGACATACCATCACGCCATGTCCATCACGGCTGAGAGAACCAAACACAACATCGAAGGACATAGAAAGAATATTTTTCTATATTATGTAATTTTGTAAATAATTTATTTATTTATATTTTTGTACATAATATAAACAAATTATTGCCATTAAGCAATTTCTTCCTTCCAATCAGATTACATAGTATAAAAAAATATATGTGTACATTGAACGTCATAATATTTCTTGGTACCTACCTATTTTAATATGTACATTCGTTACTTTATTTGGCTACCTATATAAATAACCTAAGTACATCAAGAAAAGGAGTGAAAGTGAAAAAACAAAGAAAGTATAAATAACACTAAGATTAAAAAACACCTAATAGCAGAAGTAAAAGGATTGGGAAAGGATTAGGAAGAGGAAATCGGAATCAGATGTTAAGGGATAAATATACATTTTATATTTTTTGGAGCTAATGGAGCTAAGTCTAAAGTAATGGTTATTGAAAAAAGCGAAAGAAGAATAGTATGCGAAATACGAGTGAATAATGAATTACTAGAACAAGTGGATGAATATTTGTATCTAGGAAGTATGTTTCAGCCTGATGGAAGACTGGAAAAGGATATAGAAAGAAGGATAACGGCAGCAAATAGGGTGAACGGTGCATTAAGAACAATAATGGCTGACCCAATTATTTCGAGGCCAGTAAAGCTCGCTGTGCACAATGCAATAGTCGTAACAACATTAATGTATGCAAGTGAGACATGGACATGGCAGAAGACGCATGAAAGTAAAATTAACGCTGTGGAAATGAGGTCCCTAAGACGAATGTGTGGTAGAACGATCTATGATAGGATAAGGAATGTGGACATCAGACGAGAATGCAAGATTGAAAGAGATATTGTGAGTAGAATGAAAGTAAATACACTACGATGGTTCGGACATGTGGAGAGAATGAACGATGAGCGCCTGACAAAGAAAGTATACAAGGCTGAAAAGAGTGGAATGAGAGGTCGTGGCCGCCCGAGAAAGAGTTGGCATGATCATATAAATGAGATTTTGAAAGATGGTAATATACCAAGTCAGAATAATAGGAGAGCATGTATGAAGCGATGCATGGATGTTAATGAGGCAAAACACGTATGTCAAAATAGAGGTGTCTGGCGTTCGGTCCTCTATGCCTTCCCCAAGTCGGGATACGGCGTGATGGTATGTATGTATGTTATATTTTTTTCTTGTAAATACAAAGTAACCAAACCCACTTTGCAAATTATATTTATGCATATTCAAAATCCCTCTTCTGGGGGGCAAGTCTGCTCAACAGGTGGAATCAAAACCACCCATGTTTACCTATATCATAGATATAATTATCTCATGGAGTTCTATAACTTCTTAAGATATTACAGAACTCAATAAGATAATTGTATCAATGAAATGGGTAGACGTGGGTGGTTATGATTCCGCCTGTTGACCAGACTTGCCCACCCCTGAACTGGGAATTGTGTAATATGAACGTGAAGTATTTATTAAAAAGTAGGAAATGTGATAAAGGTTTCTTATTCCTTTTTTATTCAATTTTTCTAGTTCAGGACCATCCTTTCGCCTACTTATATCAAACACTAAGATGAAATTGTTTCGAGTTAGTAACTATAAGTTACTAATCCAAGGGGGGTATAGTGAGGAGTTAGGAATTCGTAATTTTAAGGTTATTTTTTATTTCAGATTTTCAACTAGTATCATGCTGAGATTGTATTCTGAAAATTTCATCACAATGTATCTGTGTGTGTGTATGCTATGTAAGTACTATATGCTTTGTTCTATGTACTATTGCTATGTAGGGCGTATTTATTCTACTTTATCGATTAAAGACTAAACTACTCATTAGATTATTTTCAAATTTGTATATCTTATACTCGTTTAGACTCCATTTGGAAGGATATCTGATCAGTGCTTCTCAATTGTTTTCCTGTCAAATATTTCAAAGTGACCCCAAGCTCAGGAAACTTAAATTTGATAACGCTTTCATCTTCAGGAAATAAAGTAAAAGAATTATTAATTTTTCATAAAAAAATATTTAAATCAAAAATAATTTAACAAACTCATTTCATGAAAATGTCATATTTTCCATACAAAATTGTAATGGTAGTGTAGAGTATAGCGTTGGCAACAACCCACTAGTTTTTTTTGTGTCACGTGTCACTATGAAACATAATCAAGATTTATTTGAACCGGATACTTTAAACTCAATTATCTTATAAATAATATAAGTAAAACTTATTGAACCCGGTTCAAAGTTTTATTCTGAAATTCAAATATTCTCATATTCTCATAATAAATAATTCTTGTATGATTAATTTCAGAATAAGACTTTGAACCGGGTTCAATAGAACCAAATTTATTTTTATAAATAACACTGGTGTTTCAGGTATTTTAATTTGTAAACATATATATTTTGAAAACTTGGGAAACTAATCAAAAGGTACATTTTTGCTAAAGCAATGTATATTAAATCACTTAATAATAAAAAGACCTCATTTCGTTTTTTTTTAGAATACTTTTTCGAGTATTGTTACGTTTTGAAAAAAAAAATATAAAAATTGGTACCTAGGTACCTATTATGAAAATAAAACATATTTTACCTACTATTTGGCAATCTTCCACGCAAAAAATATGATTTCGTAATTTATCGATTCATGTTAAGAGGGCTTCTTCTTCTTCTTCAACCTGTTTTTATCCATTCTTGGACATAGGCCTCCCCCTTGATCCTCCACAACTCCCTGTCTTGGGCACACTGCATCCAACTCCCTTCGGCACATTTCTTGATGTCATCAAACCACCTTGCCTGGGGTCTGCCGACACCTCTTCGGCTTGTTCTCGGTCGCCATTCTACGATCTTTTTGGTCCATGGTGAATCCTGGCATCTGGCAATATGCCCAGCCCAGCTCCACTTAAGGCCAGCGACCCTTTCCGCTACATCGGCTACTTTGGTACTTTGTCTTACCGTGACATTCTGTTAAGAGGGCATATAACGCTAAATCTAGTGACTGTTAACATGATATATTTTATAAAACTAATCTTAAACCCCTATATATCATCCAGAAGAGTATTTTGAAAATTATGTTAAATAAACCCCTACGTCTAGCCTCTTTAGTGAGGTAAATGTCCCTTCACTGCATGCTATTTATAAGAGAAATGCATTGAAGCAGGTCTTCAGGGTGTATTTCGTCGACGGAGTATATCCATAAGAATGCATTGGAGCTACTCGTCGATTCAATATAATGCTCAATATCCCAAAAAAAGGACGACTTACGCACAAAACCACTATACGTATCTTGGCGTAAAGTGGTTCAACGATCTATTGCCTGAGCAGAGACATGCAGATATTGTTGATTTAAAGAAATTTTATACAGATACAAAGAGGGTTTGTGCATAAAAAAAAAATCTGTTCATTGTTGTATATTATATGCTTATTAAGTTATTCATAATTGTATTTTTTATATATTTGTACATTGTTACATATTATGTCTATTTTTGTTAAATAAGTTTATTTTTAGTTTTTCTTTTGCTATCTATGATTATTTTATTTTGGTTTATTGTTATTTTTTTTTGTATTATGTTGTGAAGTTACAACTCCCTTCAAAGCACGAGTTCATTTCTTTTTGAAGGAAGTTATATTGTAAAGTGTTTTATTTTCTTTTTGTTAATGTAATTTTCTTGTGTAATATGTTTTTTTTTTGGTTATAAATAAATGAATAAATATTAAAACCGCCAAATACAGTAGTAAATAGTTAAATACAGTAGTTAACTGTCGCGTGGGTTAAAAGTGTTTATTCGTAATAAAATTTTAATTATTGGAAACCTAAACATTGTTGATTTTTTGTATTTTAAGAACAAACCAGCCCCCTAGACAACGTGTCATTTAGCTCAAGAAAAAATAACAAAATGTATGGAAGTGACAGTTGCCAGTCACGAGACAACTGGCGCCTCCATACATTGAATTATCTTTTCTTGAGCTAAATGACACGTTGTCTAGGCACCCTGACTTGAAATGAAAAAACTATCAAGAACATTCACTTTGATTTTACGCACACTTTAAGCTCATGAAATATATATTTCTCTACTACACATAGTTATGGAGTAATTTAAAATCAAAGCTGCAAAATGCAAAATAATGTTTTAATATTTTTTTAGGGAAAGTAATACTGAATTTCTAAATTGTGAATCAATAATTCACTAGAGAAAATTTGAAAATACTTACGTCATTTTATTTTTCTCATTTTATATTTGAGAAATTTGATTTTCAACTGGGGTTGAAACACATTTTCAACACCCTCTTAAGAGTCTGGATAATTGTAATATCTCAAAATCAAAAAAAAAAATTTTATTTCAAATTTCGCATAAAAAGAGACGTATATTTTTAAGGCAAATAAATAAACCTCGATACTCCAGCGGCAACAACAGTTATTTTAAGAAACTGTATGTTTCCTTTGTTTTTTGTGTCTTTAGTGGATATTGGAATATTTTTTTTTTTTAAATAATCGATACCTACTATATATTTAGTTTTCATCTTCTTTATAGCCGAAGAGGTGTTGGCAGACCCCAGGCAAGGTGGTCTGATGACATCAAGAAATGTGCCGGAGGGAGATGGATGCAGTGTGCCCAAGACAGGGAGTTGTGGAGGATCAAAGGGGAGGCCTATGTCCAAGAATGGATGAAAACTGGCTAAAGAAGAAGAAGTAGAAGAAGATACTATTTTTGTTTATTCTAGATGAAAGAAACTATACTCATTTTTGGTATCCAAACAAAATATACATACATACACACAATTGATGTAGATGAATCATACAGAAAATATATATAACAAAATATAACGTATTTTCATTTATGATATTAAGTATCATCATTGCAAAAAAATATTCATTTCTGAAAAAACAAAATTATTTTATTGCAAATATCACTAGGTATATACCTAACAAATGTCTATCTCCTAATTTTTATTTTTGTCAAAGAACACTTAAATGAGTCTTATTTGGAATTGCATCGTTGTAGTAGAAATAATTATAAATAGAATTACGAATCAAAATTAAATATTTATTGAAAATAACATTTTGTAAGATCTTATTTCTCATCTGAATTGCCATGATTCAAAATGACAGAAAAAATGGGTAAGTCATGTAATCATGGTATAGGTACAAGTGTAGAATTCCATCCCATTAGAACAGTAAAAAATGACTAATATTAGGTTTGAAATATTTGTTTTATTTCCATATATTTATATAAAATGATTCAATATGAATCTGTTAGTAAATTTTATAAAGATCTTGATTGTAAACTTTAATGATTTGGGAAAGTTTTGATGATAAGTAGGGTTTTCGCTGTCTGTAACTCTGAGTATGAAGTTTCATTAATATTGATTTTATTACTAGGTACAACCCTGTAAGTTATTGTTTATTCTGTTGTCTTTATAATCCTGCATATTGCCTTAGGACCTTTGACCATTCTTTTGGATAGTTCTTTTGGATGTGGCTCAACGTTTTTTGGATCTGCTTCATCTCTTGGGGAGAACACTGAGGACAGGAACCACGAAGAACCAATGGAGCGAGACCTGAAAAAAATTCAACTCATTTTATAAAGTTAATAGAAAAAATACGTCTAAAAACTCACACACACACAATATCAAACAAATCTTCTACACACTTTTTAAATGACTTTCTAAGTAATATCACACAATAAATAAAATATGTGTTTTCTTATTATGATGATTGCAAGATTTCTAAGTTTGATGTATATAATTTCCCAATAAATACCACTATAATACATTTGAATAAATTGGTACTCTTTTTGATGAATATCTTTCATGGCAGATTTCTCGTGTCAGTAAAACCCTTTTTTAAAGTATTCATCCTCTCAATAGATCGAAGATCTTTCTTCCAATACATTGTAAAATCACACTAGCTCAATCTTTACTTCTTCCGTTGCTTGATGACGGAGATGTGTGTTATCTGGATGCCAATATAGGATTTTTTTACATCTCTTTCTCAACGGGTATCATAGGATTATTAAATAAACTGGAACGAATACAGAATGTCTGTATACGGTTCATTAACAATCTCAAAAATATTGTACAAATTTACTTCGTTGGCCAAAGATACGAGATCGCCGTGTAATTATTTTAAAATACTATTTATTATAACCCATTTTCACCACAATATTTTAAAAAAAACGTCGCTGTCTTGTCAAACCATGGCCTACCCCATCGATCTGTTGAACGTACCACACTAGCTTTCCCCATACACAATACAGAAGTTTTCAGCTCTTCTTTTGCTAGACTATGAAATGGACAAGAGTTACGTCATCTTAATCCAGACAAATATTTAAAGGTAAACGTTGGTTAAGGTAAGCTTTACAGACACAGTAAATGTTCTACTCCAAATTTCGAGTAAATCCATGAATGGAACATATACTACAAAGCCTTCAAGGTGTTTTTTTTTTTGCTTCAAAGTTGAAAAACCCATGAAAAATATAGGCCAGAGGGGCAAGTCTGGTCAACATTCATGATATGGTTAAACGTGGGTGGGCGGTGTCAAAACCACCCATGTTTACCCATATCATGGATATAATTATCTTATGGAGTTTTATAATATCCTAAGATTTTATAGAACTCTATAAGATAATTATATCCATGATATGGGTAAACATGGATGGTTTTGAATCCGCCGGTTGATCAGACATGCCCCCCGTGGCCATAAAAATCTCGCATATCCATGTTTGCGTACATCCATGTTTACCCATATCATGGATATAATTATCTTATGGAGTTCTAAAATATCTTAAGATATTATAGAACTCTAAAAGATAATTATATCCATGATATGGGTAAACATGGATGAATTTAATTCCGCCGGTCGACCAGACATGCCCCCTGGCCATAGAAATCTCGCGTAGGTATCATGCCTTGTAACTATGTATGTCGATATGTTACGAGAACTAAATTCTCTTGATCAAATCGACAGTTGGAAAATCTATGAAAAAATAAATAAAATACCTATCTACTAGAAATTGAATAACTACTTGGAGCGTAGGTGTCAATCATAATCAATATGGCTGACTTTTTTAAAATTCGAATATATTTCGGTTCCAGAGATTTTTTCGCATACATACGTATATTGCTTTAAAACCTCATATGATATGCATGTAAGTATTATTGTAGATTTCAATAAAATATTCAAGGCAAAGGTTAACTAGAATCAGCAAATTTAAAATTAATTGCTTTTCGTGTTCAACTTTGAATGTAACAAAAGAACCTTTTTTGCGTTACAGAGGAGGTAAGGGGATATTATTCAATACCCTCGTGTTTGTGATTTTACAAGAACTATATCAAAACATTCATGTGTCATGTCAATTAGGTACATGGGTTCTTCGTATACATATCATATATTATTTATGTCTGCATTTTTCAAGCGTGACATCAGGGTTAATATAAAAAAAATTCAAAATTGTAGTTCGATAAAATAAGACATAACAAATTAAAATTGACTGAATGAACATTAAATAAATATACCTACTGTATTAAATATTCCAACAGTCAATTCGTTCAAGAAAATTTGTTTCTTAATAAATTGACAGTATTAAGCCATGAAACGAGAGATTTGTATGGCCAGGTCTAAATTTTTCATGGTTTTTTCAACTTTGAAGTCAAAAAACACCAATTTAGAGGCTTCGCAGCATATAATGTTCCATACATGGATTTACTCAGAATTAGGAGTAGAACATGTAGTAAGTGTGTGTGTGTGTGTGTGTCTGTCCCCAAACCCCTTTTTACATAAATATAGAAAATTCGTATAAATATAGGTAAATACAAAATCTCAAATTATTTTTTTAAAAAGGTTCCAGATTTACTCATGTGTCAAACTGATGTGTTTAACTACCTATATTTACATTTTTTAAAAATATCGAAAAACGCCGAAACAACCCAACTACTAACAAGATAATATTGTTTGCTTAAAAATTTATACATTTCAGTAGTAAATCTCAATCTTTTTTTAACAATTTTTATAAAAAAAATATTTAGTAAAGACATTGTTTCACAAAATTTGTATAGCAGTATAGGTACACCACACAATATCTACGGGTACCCTCATTACTTTGATACTTAATCTCCAAATATACATACATACCGTCATTCTGTTTTCATATTCTGGGTAGGAAAATAGAACTGATCTCCATACTATCATATCATCACATACATACCTACAAGTTTTGCATACGAAACAAAATATATTAAAATATTCAATAATTTGGATTTATGGGTTTATAGTTTGGTACGAATTCTTCAACTAAACATACTATCGCTATCGACAGTTGGATCTCATGTGTTACATGCAACTATTTTAAATATTAACATTAATTTTGTTTTACGTAATACTATCATGTTTCCTTGTTGATTATATCAGCCAATATTTAAGTAAAGTTGAATATTTAAATATGATTCGGGGCTTAACGTTTATCATAATCACCACAATGAAGAAAATGCTTTAAGTTTTAAATGGAGAGGTTAGTAAATATTCGATCCTAGTAGAACAGAAATGAAACGTCATAATTGAAATATAACTTTAACAATTACGAATTCATGTCGGCCTTCGTGGCTCAGTTGGTTACGTATCTGTCTGCCGATCCAAGGGTCCCGGGTTCGATTCCCGATGGAGACACAGTTTATTATTTTGTATTCAGAGTAGATCTGTGGGACGATAAATATTATAAGTCTCCAGAATGTGGCAACTTGTTATTGGGTGCGTGTTACATATATATTTGTCATATAGTACCTGTCTGATGCCCGAGAAGTCATTAATAAATAACTCGTAACTACATCCTTTTGGGATTGAAAAGAGTAAAAGAGATATCTTTTACTGTAACAGTCAAATTATTTCTGCAAGCTCTGGTTATAAACCATTTGTAACGTAGCTATTGCAACGTAAAATACTTTTTTGTTCATGCAAAATTAACGCAATGAAAATAATCATAATGAACACTTCCTTGCACCCCACGCAAGTGGCGAGTTTATTGCCGAACGGCCTTTGGCAGACCCCAACATGTAGGAAAAATCAAATTTCTTCCACCTAACCAGTGTTTACAGCCCAGAGAAGCAATATTTGCGCGAGAAATAAATTTAAATAAATTTCTCCTCTGCTGGGAATCGAACCCAGGACGCCCGCACAAATACTGAACGGCTTACCAACTGTGCCACGGCGGTCGGCAATTTATAAATAGATGGAGGAAAAAAAGTGTAGGTACATATACCAAGCAGAACAGGAATGTATGACATTCGGTTTCGTTTGCCAACAGCATAAGATTTTAGTTATCGGCTATGTTGATTTTTTTTTTTATTTTATTTATTACAAAAAGACATATTTTACATAAAAAAAAATACATAGCAAAAAAGAAATTAAAACACTATGATATGACTTCCTTCAAAAAGAGATATACTCGTGTTTTGAAGGGAGTTGCAACTATTTACATGATATAGAACAAAAACAAAGTAACAAAATAATCATAGGTAACAAAAAACATACTTAAAAATAGACAAAGGTATATATGCTATATTAAAAAAAACAACATTTAAATATCAATTACGATTAATAAAATAAGTGCATAATATCTACATATAAAACAACAATAAATAAATAAAACCAGTTTTTATACACAGACCCTCTTTATATCTACATAAAATTTCTTTAGATCGATAATATCCGTATGTCTCTGCTCAGGCAACAGTTCGTTAAACCACTTAACGCCAAGATACGTATAGTGGTTTTGTGCGTAGGCCGTTCTTTTTTTTGGTATATTTAGTATCACATAAAATCGATGAGTGGCTCTTATACAATCCGAAGCATGTACTCTATCGACGAAATAATATATCGGGAATTTAAGAAACCTACAGGGCTTACGACCTGTAATCGGCTGGTTTACGTGATCACTTTAAACGCTTGGGCAAAGTTCACAAATCTCTTGAGTTCCCATGTCAATTCAATTTTTGAAAGATTTATATATTCTGTTACTTATTTTCAAAAATTAAATTGATAAGGGAACTCAATAAAGGCATAATTGGTGAACGTTGCGCAAGCGCATAAAGTGATCACGTAAACCAGCCGATGACAGGTCGTAAGTCCTGTAGGTGCCAGAGTTCATGGTTCTTCTATAATATCCCAACTTCGTCTCTATTGAGATGTTATTGTCAATAAAAACATCATTTGACTCCCGACAGGGAAAAAAATCCATTGTTTGAGTATATACGATTAAAAAAAATTATTCGATTTACTATTATTACCTTCATGTGTAATAGATTTTGGACGTAGAATAAATTTGCAGCTAATTACCTTCCGGTTTCCTTCCATATTCATAAACAGATATACCACAATTGTATACACTATCCTCTTCCTTATTTACATACTTGAATATAGAATAATACGAAAAGTTTCGAGTGATTTATGTTGAAACTTATTATATAACATGGAATACTAATTTGTAAAATACTAATATAATACATTTTCCATGCACCAAAACCTAGATCAGTATTTTCATCTTCGCATATAACTTGATGTGCACATTTGTTGTTTTCCTTTACTTAATTATTATGTACTTTTGTTATATTATTTCATTTTGAATTTATATACCATTTTTGAATTGTCTCTACTAGAAATACATATTTTTATAAAGAATGAGTATGACCTTGCAATTAGTGCATACAAATTACAAACAGAATAATTATGTCAACAGATGCTTAAATTATTACAATAGTCTTGACCCCCAACCTGATATATTTAACTCCACACAGACATCGATGAAACGCCAATTACGCGCAGTTATTGGTAATATTACTGGTTAAAAATCAAACCTTCTTTCCTTAAACATTCATCCCTTCCTTATCAACGCTTTCCTATATCCATTACCCTTCCCTTTCCCCCACATACACTCACCATCTTACAATGACTACCCAACATCTTTAACGAAACAACGAAACTTTATAATTGGCTATTTATTTTGTATTCTCATTTGCAATTAAGTATTATAAATGTATAGCTGTTAAGTTTCCAAACAAATAAAAAATAAAAAAATAAATAAAAATAAATACATATCCATTCATTAAACTTATCCTCATCCATTCTCTAAATTAAACATAAGTGATCAATTAAACAAAATCAGTCGTGGCAGGATTCCAAATCGCGACTACTATGGAATACTAACCCAACGATTCTGATTCTGCGTTACTATCATTTAACGAAGCGTTATTATTAATTCTCGACTTTTTTATTTGATGTTGTCACTTTCTATCTCGTGCTACGAGAACCTTATCGAAGTTATTCGGCGAAGAATAGTGTCTCCATTTATTTCTCTTTTCATCGTTTTCGGGTGTCTCGTAAGATTCGGGTAATGCATCTCAATATAGTTCACCACCCGATCTGGAGGGCAAGTCTGTTTCGAACGGCGAAATCAAAACCCTAGTGATTACCCATATCATGGATATAATTATCGTATGGAGTTCTATGACATCTAAAGATATTGTAGAACTCCATATAATAATTATATCCATGATATGAGTAATCACGAGGGTTTTGATTTCGCCGATTGAACCAGACTTGCTCCCCTGAATGATGATATTAAATGATACGAGATTGTTGAGTGGGTATACACGCTTGTACCATGGTATTTTGTTTACACTGTTGACACTTGGCGTGATAATTGAAACTGGCGATCATTCCTTATCCTGATAAAAAAAATCATATAAATTCTAGGTAAACTGCCAGCCCTGTAACAGGTAGGTACCTTCCTATCTGCCTAGTTGAGCAGCAAATATTAAGTTTTTTTGTAATGATTTTGAGAATCAATTTAGATTATATTCTTTTTTTAACTGAATATAATGCATAATTCACAAATATGCTTCGTATTCATTAAAAGTTCCTTTGAACAAAGGAACTCAACTGTCATGCGCATTGTTAATAAATGTGTCTATGTGCAAAATGTTCTACTTATATGGATGTCGAATAATTCACGTTTACAAATGATTTTAAGTGTTTAATTATGTTAATACATATTTCTTATATGTGTGAACCAGTCACATCATTATTTGAATAACAAGAAAAAAGTGAGATGGTTGAAAAGACAGAGTGAATGGTTTAAATTTATCACGGAATAGGAAATTGAATGCAAAATAGGTAAAAGAGCTCAAGATATAACAGGAATCTTTCCGCCTGTCAATCACATTCTCATTTCCGTCAAAATGATAATAATATAATTTTTGCCCTGTCACGTTGTCGCCTTGCCATGTCAGTTTGAACAACATTCAAAATTATATTCCAAAATTAACCGGTTGAATCGAAAAATTTGTCCAAGCTTCACTGTGAAATAAATGTATTTAAATTATTGTAGACAGTCGTGTCTGTAAAATTAACAATTCAAATTGCAAGGGCATAGTTTCATTTAAATTTACTAAAAATGTTTATTTTCACGGAAATTCAACAGCATCGTGAAATGAATATATTAAGACTAAGAAGGTATCTTTATATAAAGTTTTAATGATTTTGTCATAAATAATTATATGACACTCAAATCACATCATGTTTTTAAAACTTGTGTAATCCACAAACGCTCGACTTGTAAATATGTAGGTATTTAAAAATGTTTTTCATCTCAGATATCCCAAATATTGGGTAAAAACACTTTGAATAATTATCGTACAGTGAATAAGTAACTGAAGTTCATATGTGCAAATAAGATAGTTTGGAGATACGGAAGTTTAAAGATTTCATTTTTCATAGAACATTGGATTTAACAAAACTCTTGGCGTAGGCACCAAAACATTCACTGGCCATTGCTTCTCCTCGACGCAGTCCAAGAATTCAAAAGCAACCTCAACTTAATTTCTGATAATGAATGAATTACTCCTATATCCTATATTAACTATAGTATATTTTGCTCTCAGGTCAAAGATTCGCTCTTATAGCTTTGTCCAAAGCATATGGTACGAGTCCTACCGAAGCATTGCCTATATTGACGGGCATGACACCCTTAGATCTGGAGATGCAGCGTAGAGGTGCTATTTTCAATCTAATGCGGGGTCGTTCTTCTGTAATTGGAAATGTTCTTCTTTTCCCTCCTGAGGGCCGAGTGTCATGCAGTGTTCTTGAAAGAAGTGTTTTCGAAAATTTGCTGAATATCTGGCAGTCCCGTTGGACGGCTTGCTCAGTGGGAAGAATATCGTTTTTATTTTTTCCTGACGTGAGGACTCGACTTAAATCTTCTTGGGTTGTCCCCGACTTCTGGACTTCTCAATTTTTCACAGGACACGGAAATTTCAAGACTTATCTTCACCGATTTAATATTGCCCCCTCCGCCTCATGTCAGTTCTGTCAGTGCCCAGACCAAACTTCGGAACATATCCTGTGGGAGTGTTGCCACCCAATGGTGTCCTCTTTTAGATCGGAGCTCCTCGTTGCTGTCCGTGGGCCTCTTCAAGGTCCCATTGGTCACGCAAGACATTTCTTAATCTTATGAAGACATAATTCGCACCTTTATTTTCATAGTGACACTAAACAAAAAAAATTCGCAATCAGGGATTAAAGTTTCGGATTTTTTTATTTAATACAAATCGCAATAATGCCAATTGGTGGTAAATATTTGAACTAGTGATCTGGTGTTTCTGTATTCAATAGATAGCGCTCGTCAATAATACATAGTTGATAATAAAAATTAAAAATTTAATATTTACAATTTTGTATAGTGTCACTATGAAAATAAAGGTGCGAATGTATATACATTCCTTATTCGTTTCACTAGATCACGCTTATATATGCGCTTTCCATTTTATATTTTGGTTTATAATAATTCCAAGGTATTTTATCTTGGCAGTTGGTCGTAAAGTTGAACAGGTTTCGCGGCAATTGATGGTGTTGCATTTATTATTAAGTATTGTTATCTTCAAATCTAGATCAGTTTTCAATTTATTTATTTATATATTATACCTACATGTTTTTTTACATACAAACATACATACTATCACGCCGTATCCCTACTTGGGGTAGGCAGAAAAGACCGAACGCCAGACACCTCTATCTTGACATACATGTTTTGCCTAATGTACATCCATGCATCGCGTCATACTTGCTCTTCTATTATTCTGACTTCGTATATTACTATCTTTCAAAATCTCATTTATATGATCATGCCGACTCTTTCTCGGGCGGCCACGACCTCTCATTCCACTCTTTTCAGCCTTGTATACTTTCTTTGTCAGGCGCTCATCGTTCATTCTCTCCACATGTCCGAACCATCTTAGTGTATTTACTTTCATTTTACTCACAATATCTCTTTCAATCTTGCATTCTCGTCTGATGTCCACATTCCTTATCATATCATAGATCGTTCAATCACACATTCGTCTTAGGGACCTCATTTCCACAGCGTTAATTTTACTTTCATGCGTCTTCTGCCATATCCATGTCTCACTTGCATACATTAATGTAGGTAGGACTATTGCATTGTGCACAGCGAGCTTTGCTGGCCTTGAAACATGTTTTTTTTTGAAAATAAAATATCTTTATTGATTTGTGTTTAAGTGTTTATAGTTTGATACGTATTCATGCAACTAGTAATACAGAAAAGTTGGACTTGTAGAATTATTCGAGAGTTGAATTGAATGTAGATAGGAAATTATAAATACAATATTTATATTATTTATTAATGCTTCTGTGTTCTTATGTGTAGGTCACTGATCTCCTCCCGTAGGGCTGGATCGATATCGATTCAACCTCCCTAGACAACGTGTCATTTGGCTCAAGAAAAGAAACAAGAAAAGATAACTCAATGTATGGAAGTGACAGTTGCCAGTCACGTGACAACTGTCACTTCCATACATTGAGTTATCTTTTCTTGTTTCTTTTCTTGAGCTAAATGACACGTTGTCTAGGGGGGCTGAATGGTTTAGATTTACAATTTGAATCAATAATTGTAACATTGGAAATAAAAAATATTAAAAAATAATAAAAAAAACATGTAATAATGTACGCCTGATACTATGCATACATTATAACTTTTGAGATATACAATAAGATACCAAAAAGGAGTTTCATTAATATAAATCTCTGAACTACCAAAGGGCTGGACATTTTTTTATGAAAATTTTCTATTATTATTTACTGGTGTCCCGTAAGAGCCAGATGATCGAAAACACAAGCAAAATAACATATCACATACTTCACCACCCATTCTGAATGTTGCATTTTAAGACGAGGCGAGAGTGATGTGTGGTGATACACGCATGTGTCGTGCTTCCTTTTAAAATGTAATTCACACCCGCACACCTGTCGCTGGTAACCCCACATTGTGGGATATGCCGTGATGGTGTGTGGTTATTTTGTTTGCGAAACCATCGTTTTATACTATTTGTATGGCAGTGGCCTATACACAATATATAAGGTGACTTAATAGTTTGAAAAAAGACTGACATCCATAGGTACTATCCTATCCTGAGTCCTGACATACATACCTATATGTTTTATATAGAAAACAAATACCTACATATCTTAAAATACCTACATATTTATTATTTGTGTTTATTCTTCAATTATACGTAATATTGCTATCGACAGTTGGATCTCATGTGCTACATGCAACTAGTCATAAATATTTAAGTATATGTACCTACTCCAAACTAGAGAGGATATTTAACTAGAGAATTCATTCTGTATTGAAAATATGTATAGCTTCAGAACAAACATTAAAGAATATCCAAAGTTAAATGTCAGATATCGATAAAAACAAATTCTTTATTCTTTCGGAATTATTATTTTACAACATACTATAGCAGACATATAAATGCAATCATTTATTTATTTGTATCTTTTTGTACACACAAATTGTACACTGGCGGGTTTATTGCCTAACAGCAATTTCTTCCAACCAACCAGAGTTGATGTTATTATACAATACAATGTGAACTATGGCAATAAGGTGATCACATGACAATAATTTATTTATTTATTTTATATTTTTATTTATTTTGGTAAAACAAACAGGATTAAACCTTTAATTATTCTACACGATTCACCTTAAAAATAATTACATATCTGTTTATAAAATTACAAATTATAAAGCGCAAAATAAATTAAAAAGCATGCAAGGTAGTAGGTACAAAATCGAGACAATTCTATTGTCTTTCGCTTGTTTACAAAATATACACTGAGGTAGGTAGGAAACGAAACATCAAATTCGCAGTAATAAAAATAAAAAAAACGATAAAAATAACAGACAAAAACCAAAAATAGAAAAAAAGGCAAAAAAAATGAATATAATAACAATAATAGTTCAGACTTCCTTCTTCTGTATGGTGCTACAGGCGCATGGCTATTATCCATTGGTCAGACTACATTTCAAACAATTTGGTACTGTGCAAAGTCGGCGAAACGAGACTCCTAATTAGGGTTTTCTAACAAAGATGTATGTAAATGGTATGGTTATAACATCACGCATCCGGGTCTGCTTTTTACTATCGCTGAGGGAATGACAGAGAACAGAAACTCTAGAGGTCGCCCTAGTGACACTCATATTATGGACCATTTGATAAGACATGAAGGGGCTGGCTTATAACAGAGAGATTTGTGGGATTATGCCGTGATGGTATTTATAAAAAATAAAACATTTTGTACAGACATTAACAAATATGATACATGATTTTAACTATTTTTAAGAAGATGCCAAATGTAAATAAAGATTTTTTATTCTTAAATATTTAGTGTCCTCTTAAAAAAACTTTATTTGTCAAAATAAATATGAATTATAAACGAATACTAAAACCAAAACAATAATGAAACAAAAAATATATAATTAGCTGTTTCTAGTCCAGTGCATATTCTGCCAGGATCACTCCCGTCCTAATCCTGATTACTAAGGATGGTGTTTGTATTAGGATGTAATACAAACACCAAATTTTAATAGGATGTCCCAAGATGAGAGCGAGGAAGAATTGGAAGGCCAAAGCATCGATGGCTGGAAGAAGTAGTGAAGGATGCAAACAATATTTGCATACATGTAGGCCTTCGTGACTCAATTGGTTAGATATCTGACTGCTGGGCCAAAGGTCCCGGGTTCGATTCCCGGTGGAGACACAGTTTTAAATTGTGTTTTCAGTCTGGATCTGTGAGACGATTAATATCGTAAGTCTCCAGAATGTGGCAACTTGTTATTGGGTGTGTGATAAATTAATATTTGACATAGTTCCTGTTAGTTGCCCGAGAAGCAATATTAAATTAAATACATAACTGGGGTAATGCTTCATAAGACCGACAGTCATGGAAGCGGGCTCTGCAAGAGGCTAAGACCCGACCTGGGTTGTAGTTGTAGAGCCACAGATAAATAGATAGAGTTCGGTTGATATTCTGCCGGGATCTCTCCGGTCCTTATCCTCATTACTGAATATGGTGGCTGTAATAGATCGTTCTTTGTGTGGCCCTCCTCCATGTTAATCTGTTTTGGACAGAACGTACCTAGAGCACCAGTCAAAGACCACAATGCAGACTTAACATGATCACTCTATCTAGTCGGAGAGCAACCACGAGATCGAATATTTTTTAAAAGTATATACATACATATACGCACACATTGGATTTTTGAGTCGATGACAAATTTTTAACATCTCAATAGAGACGAAGTTGGAATATTAAAGAAGAACCAGGAACTCAAGGCACTAGTTCAATTCAGGGATGACATATGTACGAGAACACTTTCACCTCTTGATAGCCTAACAAAAATATTTCTTAATTACTTTATAGATGGCGATAGTAAAAACTTCTCATTTTCACACGATCTGTTTCTCATTTATTACAATATACCTATAGAACTTTCAAAATTGCATTGATAAGGTAACTCAATAAGAAGGCATGATTATTTAACGTTGCGCAAGCGCATAAAGTGATCCCGTAAACGAGCCGATGACAGGTCGTAAACCCTGTAGGTGTCTGGAGTTCCTGGTTCTTCTATAATATTCCAACTTCGTCTCTATTGAGATGTTAAAAAAATTCTTCCCTCTGCGCTGCCCATCACAGGATATCTGCCAGAATAAAGTTGACCAATATTTAATTTTTTTTTCAATTCCGTACGAAGAATCGGTTTATTCAGCGTGTTTTCTATATTGTGTTCAATACACCCACTTGTATATTATTAATACAAAATAAGGAAATGTTTTCTTTTGCGTGTAATCTGATAATATCGTTTTATTTTTATTTCTTTAATAAACTTCTTTGTAAGATGATATATTTAATAAACGTTTGTCCTTTGAAAAATATTTTAAGTAGGTACCAACCTAAATTATCCAACTGTCGATATGTTCAAGAGAATTTATTTCTAAATAAAATATTTAATTAGTGTGAAATCAATTTTGATTCATTGTACCTGTAATTTAATGATGGTTTAATTTTTAAATAAAGGTCGAATAAATTAATTGACAGATTTTGTTCTCGATTTTTTTTCAGTCGAGTAGTAACATAATATTAGGCTCTTTGGTGATGACAATATAGTTAAGACTAACTAACTATTAGTAAATTTTTACTCGTCTCTAACTTCATATTATATGTTAGGTATTCAATTAGTTTGCGTGCATATTTATTATAGTTATTGAGGGCATTCATTTCTCACGCAAATATTGCTTCTCTGGGCTGGAAACACTGGCTAGTTGGAAGATATTGGCTTACGGCAATAAACTCGCCACTTGCGCAGGGTGCAAGAAAGTGTTTATTATTATATAGATTGATCTCGGTTATGATCCGGTAATTTCCTTCACAACGGAACGTACTCAAGTTGTGAGGCTATGTGTTTGTGTGTCTGTGTGGTTGTGTGTAGTTTTTTAAAGTGGTACCTGTAGAAATTTTCTGACTATTGTGCATGTGTTGATAATTGTAGTTTTTTGTATGTTGTTGATTACGTATGGGGGTAACTTTAGTATGTCTATATTTTTTTGGAGAGTTTTTGGTATGATGCCTGTAGACGATAATATTATTGGGACTATTGTTACTTTTTCTTGTTTCCACTGTGATTTTATCTGTTCTGCTAAAGGTATGTATTTATCTATTTTTTCTAAATGTTTCATTTGTAGATTTGCTGTATTTGGTATCGATATTTCTATTAGATATGTGTGTTTATGTATTTTGTCGATTAATGTAATGTCTGGTCGTTATTATTATTATTATATGTAGATTGATCTCGGTTATGATCCGGTAATTTCCTTCACAACGGAGCGTACTCAAGTTGTGAGGCTATGTGTTTGTGTGTCTGTGTGGTTGTGTGTAGTTGTTTAAAGTGGTACCTGTAGAAATTTTCTGACTATTGTGCATGTGTTGATAATTGTAGTTTTTTGTATGTTGGTGATTACGTATGGGGGTAACTTTAGTATGTCTATATTTTTTTGGAGAGTTTTTGGTATGATGCCTGTAGACGATAATATTATTGGGACTATTGTAACTTTTTCTTGTTTCCACTGTGATTTTATCTGTTCTGCTAAAGGTATGTATTTATCTATTTTTTCTAAATGTTTCATTTGTAGATTTGCTGTATTTGGTATCGATATTTCTATTAGATATGTGTGTTTATGTATTTTGTCGATTAATGTAATGTCTGGTCGTTATTATTATTATTATATGTAGATTGATCTCGGTTATGATCCGGTAATTTCCTTCACAACGGAGCGTACTCAAGTTGTGAGGCTATGTGTTTGTGTGTCTGTGTGGTTGTGTGTAGTTGTTTAAAGTGGTACCTGTAGAAATTTTCTGACTATTGTGCATGTGTTGATAATTGTAGTTTTTTGTATGTTGGTGATTACGTATGGGGGTAACTTTAGTATGTCTATATTTTTTTGGAGAGTTTTTGGTATGATGCCTGTAGACGATAATATTATTGGGACTATTGTAACTTTTTCTTGTTTCCACTGTGATTTTATCTGTTCTGCTAAAGGTATGTATTTATCTATTTTTTCTAAATGTTTCTTTTGTAGATTTGCTGTATTTGGTATCGATATTTCTATTAGATATGTGTGTTTATGTATTTTGTCGATTAATGTAATGTCTGGTCGGTTATGTAGGTTTGTTCTGTCTGTGATTATGTCTCTATTCCAGTATAGTTTGTAGTTATCATTTTCTGTTACAGCTGGGGGTGTGTATTGATACCACTTGGGGTGTGTTTCGATAAGTTTATGTTTGTGGGCTAGTTCCAAATATATGTGTTTGCAGATGTTATCGTGTCTTATTGTATATTCCGTCGGTGCAAGAGTTGAGCAGCCACCTGTTATGTGTTCTATTGTTTCTTTTTGTAATTTGCACTTTCTGCATGTGTCGTTTGTTATTGTATTGTCTTTTATAATATGTTTCGTGTAGTTTTTTGTTTTTATTATTTTGTCCTGAATAGCTATGATAAATCCTTCTGTTTCTGCGTAGAGGTCTGAGTGTTTGAGCCAATTATTACTAAGGGCTTTATCAATATGTTGTTGTTGTAGATGACTTGGGTGTATTCCATGTAATGTTTTATTTTTCCATGTTTCAATTTTTGCGTCATGTGTTGTTATTTCT
This sequence comes from Molanna angustata, assembly GCA_963576475.1. NCBI lineage: Eukaryota > Metazoa > Arthropoda > Insecta > Trichoptera > Molannidae > Molanna > Molanna angustata. Next base: position 21,081,050 of record OY754977.1, read on the forward strand.
AGATTGCGTTCGTTGTCGTTAAGTGTAAGTGGTGAGTATGTGTGATCTATGTTTATGATTTCATTATGTATTGGGCTATTTCGTTTTGTGTAGAAGTATTGCCTTAAGTTATTTATTTGTGTATGGTGTAGATTTTTAATGTCTATGAGTCCTCTTCCTCCTTCCTCTCTTGGCAGTGTGAATCTTTCTATTGCTGAATGTTCGTGGTGAATTCTATGTTTTGATGATGTTGTTCTGAGTTTAATGTTGAGATCGTCAAGTTCCGTATTGGTCCATTTAATTATTCCAAATGTATATGTTAGTACTGGTATTGCGTATGTGTTTATTGCTTTAGTCATATTTTTTCCATTTAGTTGTGTTTTGAGGAGGATATTTAGTCTTTTAAGGTATTCGTTTTTGGTGGTTTCTTTTATCTTTTTATCTTTTATGCTTGGGTTCTGGAGAATTCCCAAGTATTTATAAAATTCATCTTCGTCCATTGCGCGTATTATTTCATTCGTATCCTTCAAGGTGCTTCCCGTGTGTTCCTTGGGTTTACCTCTTACTATTGAGCATGTGTTGCATTTATCAATACCGAATTTCATTTTTATGTCATTACTAAAGCGTTCAGTTTTATAAATTAGTTGTTTTAGTTCGTCATTATTTTTGCCATATAGTTTTAAATCGTCCATGTATAAAAGGTGGTTGATTTTTATAGGATTGGTATTTAAGTTGTGTGTTGTGATTTTGTAGCCAAGTTTGCTTTTGTTAAGCATCTTGGAGAGTGGGTTGAGGGAGATACAGAACCATAGTGCGCTTAGGGAGTCACCTTGAAAGATTCCGGTTTTAATGTTTATTTGTTTTGATTTTATCATTTTGTTGTTTAGTTTTAGGTATATTGTCGTGTTCCAGGTGTTCATTATTTGTTTTAAAAATTCTACAAGTTTCATGTCAATTTTGTATATTTCTAGAACTTTTACTAACCATGAGTGGGGGACACTATCAAAGGCTTTTTGGTAATCTATGTATGCACAGTACATGTTCCTTTTCTTCTTTATCGCCTGATTTGTTATTGTCCGGTCGATGATGATTTGTTCTTTGCATCCTCTGCTTTGCTTTCTGCATCCTTTTTGTTCTTCTGTTAATATGTTATTTTGTGTTAGGAAAAGATCTATTTTTGTAGTTATAATTGAGGTAAGAATTTTGTATATTGTGGGTAGACATGTGATTGGACGATATTTAGATGGATTTTTTGTGTCTGTTGATTTAGGTTTGAGATATGTGATACCTTTAGTGAAAAAAGATGGGAGGTTTTGGTTTTCCGTTACGCATTTGTGTAATAGTTCGGAGAATTTTTCATGTGTTACAGGGAGATATTTGTACCAGTAATTTTGGATATTATCTATGCCTGGTGTCTTCCAGTTGTGTGTCTTCTTTATAGCAGTTTTGAAGTCAGTTATATTTATTTGTATTGTGGCCATGTTTTGAAATTGGTTATTGTCATTTTCTTCCTCTGTTATCCATGTGGCATTTTCATTGTGTTTTTTGTTTTCAGACCAAATGTTCTCCCAGTATGATTCAATTTCATTTAATTTAGGTGCGTCTGTAATTTCTATATTGTTGTTTTTTAGGTTGTTGTAGAAGCTTTTTTGGCTTGTTTGAAAATTGAGATTGTGTGTTTTCCTGTCATAGCATTTTTTGTAGCGTTTTAATCTATGTGATTGTGCTGATAACTTTTGTGTTAGCGTATCAAGGAGTATAGTTAGGTTGTGTTCATTGTATTTGTCTTTAATCGTTTCAATTTCCCGTATTTTTCTTGGATTTTTTAGATTATCTTTAATTTTTTGTGTTACTTTGCCTATTTCATTTCTTAATGAGTTGATTTTGATTTGTATTCTGTGTTGCCATGCTGGTATAGTGCTTCTGTGTGTTCTATGGGAGTTTTCTGTTTTATTGTTTATATTTTGTTTGTTTAGTGTAATAATGGTGTATGCACTACAGTAAACTTCTTTCGAGTGTTGTTTCAGTGTTAATCATGTTATGTAGAATTGTGTTGATAATATTGATCATGTTAATGGTTTGTTTGTTGATTTTGAGCTTTGGTAGGTGTGGTCTTGTTGTGGGGTCGCTATCTTTATATATTTCGATTGTGTGTTCTAGTGTGTTTGTGATTTGTGCTTTTGTGTCTGGGTTGTGTTCTGTTCTTCCGTTGGTCTCGTCATTGTTGTTAGGGCTTATTGTTGTATTATTGTTCATATTGGTGGATTCGTTAGTTATGTTTATATTTGGTTGTTCAGTGTTATTTTGCTGTGGTATTATTGATATTTCCTGTGGATTGTTGTGGTTTATTTGCGTATTTGTTATGTCTTGTGTTAATGTACTTATTCTATTTTGATTACTCATTCTGATTGCGTCTTGTTTTATTTGATCAAGTATTGATAGTTGTATTCTTTTGTTGTTTATTATAACTCTTTTCTGGTCCGCCAGTCGCTGTTCTGTGATGTGTGAGAGTTCTGGGTAGATTGTGGTGAATTGTGTATGTAGCTCCTGTCTGTATCCAATTATTTGTGTGTCTCCTTGTGTGATAGTGTAGTAGCAACGCATGAGGTTTATGTTCATGTCATCTGTCCATTTCATGCGTTGTCGTGGTTTTCCCGCTTTGGTGGTTGTCGGTTGACTTGCCGACAAAGCACTTTCAGCAGGTCGGGTGTGTTGGGTTTCGGCTGTTGTTTCTTCGGGTGTCCCGGCATGTGTCCGCCTGTTCGACAGCATGTCATTAGGGGCTCTCATGCTGCTACGCCCAACGCTAACTCCGGACGTGCCCTGGCGCTCCCCAGGTAGCGGTGTTTGTCCGAGGCTTGTGTTTTTTGTGTGATCCTTGTATGTGTTGTGTGTTTGTACCCTTTACCCGTTGGCAAGCTACTCGATGTAGTTGTGTAGCTCCCCGCCCCTCACGTAGTTCTAGATGTTTTTAACTGGACGTGGGTTTGGTTTTTGAGGGGCTTATTTTATTATTATTATTATTATTATTATTATTACATCTCACATAGTTCAGCAATGAGGTTCACCACCCATTCTGAATGTAGTGCCTTTTTAGGTGAGACGAGACTGGTGTGTGGGCATACACGCACGTGTCGTGCTCCCTTTATTAGGTGATGCACACCCGCACACCTGTCGCTGGTTACCCCACATTGTGGAATATACCGTGATGGTATGTATGTATGTAGTGAACTTTAGAACGCAGAAAGCAAATCGTTCGAAAATGATTGTACAATTTATTCAGGTGATTGGGAGTAAGGAATTAATATAAGAAAAGTGAATGTTACTACTTACATCGTTGAAATACGTACGAGTATGTGGTTGCTTACCTATTAATAATTGCAAATAATTACGTGGGTTTAATGCATCATAATATTTAAGATAGGTATGTGAAGATATAAGTAAGTAGTTATAGTTTTCATACAATATTAAGTTTCCGAAATGGACGGTTGAGTACAAGGCATGAATAGTGGCTATAATAAAAGATCATAAAATGTTTTCATGAGGAAGATAAAACTTTCACGAGCAGTTATTTTTGTTTGTTGTGTATAGAAAAGGAAGAATGAAGTATGCGGTACAAACGACCAATATTGTTTTCTGTACAAAATGTCGTCATTTAGCGGGACAATTGAACATTATACCGCTGTAGTATTTCATGTATATGCGTCTTTTATTACAACTATAGGTTCTTGATTCCATTATTGTATACATACGTTTTATAGAATCGTTGTTTGGAAAAACTTGTGTCTGTGTGTTAATATTATGGTGACATGAAATTTGAAACGAAACGGATGATAATGGAAGAAATGGCCATACGGCAATAAACTCGCCACTTGCGCAAGGTGCAAGGAAGTGTTCATTATTATTATTATTATTATAATGAACAAATGGGGTGCGGATAAATTACAACTAGCTGCATCCAACAGTCTTAGGCATTAGTAGGTACCTATGTCTAATTGAAGAATGTGTACCAAAGAATAAACCCTTGCATCCAAATTATTGAATATTTTAAGATATTTTGTACTATGTCAGGATAGGATAGTGTGGAGGTCAGTCCTTTTTTTCCTACCCTGAATATGTAAACAGCTTGATGCTATGGTACCTCAGTATGTATGTATGTATGTATTAAGATTCAGTATCAAATTAATAGAGTCTTCGTAGATATTGTGTATTATGCCATACAAAATGTCGTCACTAAATATGTAAACAGCTTGATGCTATGGTACCTCAGTATGTATGTATGTATGTATTAAGATTCAGTATCAAATTACTAGAGTCTTCGTAGAGATTGTGTATTATGCCATACAAAATGTCGTCACTAAATATGTAAACAGCTTGATGCTATGGTACCTCAGTATGTATGTATGTATGTATTAAGATTCAGTATCAAATTACTAGAGTCTTCGTAGATATTGTGTATTATGCCATACAAAATGTCGTCACTAAATATGTAAACAGCTTGATGCTATGGTACCTCAGTATGTATGTATTAAGATTCAGTATCAAATTACTAGAGTCTTCGTAGATATTGTGTATTATGCCATACAAAATGTCGTCACTAAATATGTAAACAGCTTGATGCTATGGTACCTCAGTATGTATGTATGTATGTATTAAGATTCAGTATCAAATTACTAGTCTTCGTAGATATTGTGTATTATGCCATACAAAATGTCGTCACTAAATATGTAAACAGCTTGATGCTATGGTACCTCAGTATGTATGTATGTATGTATTAAGATTCAGTATCAAATTACTAGTCTTCGTAGATATTGTGTATTATGCCATACAAAATGTCGTCACTAAATAAAATTTTTACAAAAAGGTTCGAGATGTAGGTACCTACTGCTTTGTTTTTTAATATATAAAGTTTGAAAACCCTGAAAGTTTTTCATGTAAATTATTTGAGATTATATTTTCTATTTTTATGCAAAATTTTAGAATTCTATCTCTTATCATTTCTGAGTTATGTGGAAATGTACAGTAAAATTTCTTATTTTGATAACCCCTGACTGGAACAAAAATTAAAATTTTTGAGTAGGTATACATTTTTTTGTGGACAATGAATATATAAACAAATATCAATAGATGGGCCGGTGGCAGAGCGGTTAGCGCGCTGGGCTAGTAATCCAGTGGTCGCGAGTTCGAATCCTGCCTCGACCGATTTCGTTCACTTATAGCACAAGCATTTATTTGCTTATTTTAGGGAACGTAGGAAAATGTATATGTACTTGTTTAACAAGGACATATTCATTTAAAAAAAAAATACTATATTTTTTGATATTTTGGGCACTGTGCTTCAAGCATATCTAAAGTAATAAAAGACACACACAAAAACACAGTTTTTGATTTCGTAGTTGGAAAAACCGTGCAAAAAATTCACTTCTCCATACATTTCTCTCACACGAGACCAGGGATTATACCGTCGATTCATTAGGAAAAATAAATTCTCTTGAACAAATAGACAGTTGGATTACTTTATTCATTTATACCATCACGGCGTATCTCACAATGTGGGGAAACCAGCGACAGGTGTGCGGGTGTGCATTACCTAATAAAAGGAAGCACGACACTTGCGTGTATACCCACACACTAGTCTTGTATCATCTAAAAAGGCACTACTAATATTTAGAATGGGTGGTGAACCTCATTGCTGAACTACGTGAAATGTTATTTTGCCTCTTGCATGTTTAATTACCCGGCTCTAATGGGACACACGAAAATGATGATAATAGAAAACAATGGAAACACTTTTATTTACTTAATAATTTATTTTATTGACTTTATTGATTGAGGTTCCATAACAAACACTTAATCGTTTTAATTATCTTTGTGAAATTTTGAATAAAAAGACTCATTTCCCCAAATGAATAGTATTTTTAATTGATATTTTAAACAAATATTAATAATGTTTGAAGAACTGTTTTAGCAAATAAAAAATTATGTAGGTATATACATACATATGTAGATGTGCCAATTGTATTACATATGTTATATCAAGTGGTTTTGAAATCTTTTTACGACCCCTTCAGCCAGTATGTTTAACCAAGTATATTCAAAGCTCTTTATATTCGATTGCAATCTCAATATTGACATACATACGCATTACTCAGCCACAAAGTATGATTTCTCTACATAAAACAAAATATATTCATTGGAAGACACAACAAACAAATAGTTATGTCCTTGATTCATCCGTAAAATGCCTAATATATAGGTACCCAATACTCAACATAATATACATAAGGTGGGTTCATATTATTGTGTTGTGTTGCGTTGGGGAGCTATCTGTCATGTCGGGTGACTGTTTATTAGTGACCGACCGAAGGTTCGGTTTCGGTTTCGGCAAGTTTCGGCAATAAAATCTAGTTTCAATATCAGTTTCGGTTTCGGCAGAAAATCTGCCGAACCTTCGGCCGCACCGAAACTCTGCGTTCGTGAATTATCGCGCGTCCTTCGGGTAAGTTCGTGACTCGAGTGTCACCCGCCATCATCAATCAGTTCATCAGTTGAGTTTGCCGGCCAGTCGTAGAAAAAAAAATGTAGAAAACTGCTTTTTATAGCGTACAATATAAGGCTTTTTAATTAATATTACTAAAGTAATCTATCAATTTATTAACTAGTTGCATGTAACACATGAGAGCCAACTGTCGATAGCGATAGTATGTATAGTTGTGCTACATGCAGCTTGTTGGCAGACAATTTAGTTAAGGTTGTTGTTTTCATGCCATAAGTGAATGCTGGCAGAACGTACTGCTCAAACAACCTTGACTTCAAAGAATTCGGTATGGGCATACGAAAAGTGTAATCGAGTTTCCCAAAAGCCGCCCATGCGAGACTTATTCTTCTCTCAATTTCGATGGTTTGATTATCTCTTCCTAGACTCATCTTATGTCCAAGGTCAACCTCTTCTTCTGGAAGGCAATAATTGCTTGTGTCAAAGTATGTAATTTTTTTCGTTTTCTTGACATTCATTTTTAAATCGATTTAAATAGATCAATTGGCTGATCATTTCCACCATTTCATCGACATCCTCTGAGATTAACACAATGTCATCGGCGAATCGCAAATTGTTTAATCGCTATCGCTAGTAGTTACATGTAGGTAAATTGTAGGTACTGAAAACTTGTGGAACATAATATATTCACGAACCTTTTCATTTTTTTATAAGTAGATATTATTTATAAGGTACCTAACAATAATAAAATCAATAAAAAGTCCTAACGTTGCATAACCGCTCGCTGTGATCACGAAAGTTTTCATGAAAAACAGCCTATTACAGGTCGTATGACCTGTGGTCCCTAATTTCCCGGTTCTCCTATAAACATATATATTCCAAATTCGACACTATTGAGATATACCTAAAGTTTGACAAAAAAATATTAATCATATTTACTTTTAAGTCTTCTTCCAACTGGATCACATGGTCCTTCTCCAAGGGCGCATTTGAGCTGTCGCATGAGATATCTCTTATCGCTGAGTGCTGTGTCTAGGGCATCATCAGAAACTGGTGGTCTGCTGGTCTGTGAGAAGACACTATTCGCTGCTATCGCCAGGAAGACCAAACACATATATAACTGAAAAGATACGGAAGAGATTAATTACAATGAGATTTGTAGAAGTATTTAACAATTTATTTAAGTAGGTTTAAGCGGAAGCTGATGACTCAAGACAGAAATACGTGGAGATTTCCATGGAGAAGTGGGAAGTACCTACCAAGAATGGCCGAACCGAGATGAACTGGGAAGAGGTAAAGAAAAAGAAGAAATATTTTATAAGAAAATAAAATATACTTTAGAAAATAAAATATACTTATACTTTTTTAATAAAATATACTTTTCAAATCATGGTTTAGAGATTTCTCCTTCAAAGAGTTCTGTTGTTTTGTTTACCAGAAAACGACACCCCCCTTCTATTTTTATAAAATATAATCATGTCCTCATTCCATCCTCTTTAACTTATAAATACCTAGGCATTGTGCTAGACTCAAAATTAACATGGAAACCTCATGTTGAAAAATTATCTTCTACCTGTCAAAAAAGCATAAACATTCTTCGAGCGGTAACAGGAGTATGGTGGGGTGCTCATCCTCTCTCTGTCAAACTTTTATACAATGCAATTGTAAGAAGCCACCTAGATTATGGATCTTTCCTATTTAATATTTCTAGCAAGTATCTTCAACAAAAAATTGATTTGCTTCAATATCAATCCCTTAGGCTAATATCTGGAGCTATGAAGTCCACTCCCACTAATGCTCTTCAAGTTGAATGTGTGGATGCTCCTCTCATTATCCGCAGACAATTCTTATCAGATAGATATTATTATAAATCAGCCATGACTTCCACTCATCCTCTAATTGATAAACTTAATCTCCTTTCCAATATTATTAGAACATCTCCTTATTGGAAAAATAAAAACGTTCCACATTTGGTTCAAAGTTTCCGGAAATTCAACAATCACAATGTACCCATTCAACAATTCCATATACTTCCAATTTTCTCCACCCCTTTTGATGTCATAACATTTACTCCTTTTACAATCCAGTCATTGGGTATTTTCAAAAATAGTTCTCAATGTGAATCAGCCTTTCGAAGTATAATCAACAATAAATGGAATGATTGGACTCTTATCTTTACCGATGCTTCCAAAATTAGTGATAATGAGCATGTTGGTGTTTCAGTATACTGTCCCTCTATCCAGATCTCAAGACTAATTCAACTACCTCCTTATTCTACAGTTTTTACTGGTGAATGTATTGGCATTATCGAAGCAATTGAAATGGCTAAACAATTTAAATTTAAGAAAACGTTGATTCTTTCTGATTCCCTAAGCTCTATACAATCAATTTCACAAAATCCTTTTGATTCCCCTGCCAATTGGCTGTCATTGCATATTAAAAATATTATTTTTGATATGAAAAAAAAAGATCTCGAAATAGCTATTGCCTGGATTCCGGGTCACCGTGGCATTATTGGTAATGAGAGAGCTGATAATTTAGCTAGATTTGCTATTTCATCGGGTGATCCTCACAGATACAAATTTAATTTGATTCATGACATCCTTCCTCTTGTTCATTCTTATATGTTGAATGAATGGAATACACACTATAATTTATCTTCAATTTCAAAAGGTTCAAGATATGCATCGATTCAAAAATTTATCCCCATCAAACCATGGTTTTCCAAATTTCGTTGTAGCAGACATGAATCTTCCGTCATATGCCGATTGAGATTCGGACACTGCTGTTCCCCTTCTCACCTAGCAAGGTTGGGTATTAAGAACTCATCTCTTTGTCAATGTGGCCAAGAAGAAGGCAGCTTGGATCACATATTTTTCAATTGCCCTACATCTAAGTTCCCAATATCTTTAACACATCTGATTAAATTTAAAATATTTCCTCCTCATAATATCACCTCCTTACTCAGCCTTAATAAATTTCAAGTACTTAATGTTCTTACAAAATTTATCAGACAGAATAACGTCAAATTGTGATTTCTTTTTCTACTTCCCATTTAAAAACAAAACTTTTTTCACAACATTTTAAATTTTTAATTTCAGTATTAATTATTAATATTTTTTATTTTTTTTGTTTCCCACATATTTTATAATTTGTTGTTTATTTTATTGTAATTAACAAATGCACGATTTTGTAACAAACTTGACTCTGGCCAATGTTCCTTCATTTGAGGTTACAAGTGCCATTTAAATAAATAAATAATAATAATAAAATATACTTATATGTACCTACTTAAATATGAAAATTGAATCAAAGTTCAAAATTGTCAAGTGAAATTAGACCAGTATAAACGCACTGAATAAATGGACATAGATACCTAATCGAAAAAAATGGTTTTGATGGGTGGGACATAATTCTGTGCATAGACTATCGGCAACATAAGAAATGAGTGACACACTTATTATGTGATACAGAACTACATACATAGGTAATTTTATATGTAGGTATTAGCTAAGAAAATAAGAAATATTATCATCGTGTTTTTTTAACGATGGTGTTTATACCTAGCATTAGAGATCATTATTATTTGACAATATTTGGTCAAAAAAATAAAGATTATGCAGTGTGAACGTTAAAAAAAAATTGTCTTGATTGAATGTAAGAGTGTAATTTTGATCTTTTAAAGAATTAGGTACCTACCCATTTAAGGGGCGGATGTGGCAATCGATAAGCAAATTATGAATAAGATTATTATTTATTTATTTATTTATTTACTTATTTATTTATTTATTTATTTATTTATTTATTTATTTATTAATTTATTTATTTATTTATTAATTTATTTATTTATTTATTTATTTATTTATTTATTTATTTATTTATTTATTTATTTATTTATTTATTTATTTATTTATTTATTTATTTATTTATTTATTTATTTATTTATTTATTTATTTATTTATTTATTTATTTATTTATTTATTTATAAACGGCATAAAATGCATTTTACATACATAGATAAAAACACATATTGATGATAATAATAGATAGAATAAAAAAAGCAATTAGGTATACACTTGGCAAAAAAAAACTTAAATCTAAACAGTAAGACAAAAGTAAAAAAATACATGTAAGCAAACATAAAAAAAGATATAAGTACATAAGGAAAAAAAAACAAAACAGTAAATTCAAAAATAAAAATCATTAAATTCAAAAATCGTATGCAAACATAAAAAACGATGTACATATGGACTCAAAATCAAACAAAACATTAAATAAAAAAGTATTATTGATAGAAAAAAAAATATCAGTGTCATGTAAATTATAAATAAACAAAAAAGATATGCAAAAAAACAAACATTTAACAATCGCAAATATACAAATCCGTACTGAAATATCACAGGTTGTTTCTCTCATAAAAAAATGTGCATATCGTCTGTTTATATTTGTATTTGGACAGCATAAAAATGTCACCTAAATGAGAATATTCATTTCCAGTATTATGGAGTCGACTGATTAGCGAGTGATATTCTGTCTGTGTACGTGTATTATTGTAATAAAATGGTGCTGTCTGTCTGGTAGATCGTCGTGGTATATTGTAATTAATCAATTCTGTTAGTGCAGGGGTATCCAAAATCGAGTGAATTATTTTGTGTAAAGTAACCAAGTCAAATATTTTTCTGCGATCTGATAATTATATGATTATAAAATAGTTTTAGAAATCTTCGAAATAAAACGGGACTTCAAGCATATATTTTTATACCTAAAATCATTGCTGAGACGAAGATAAAACAAAATGTATCTTTAGGACCTCCACGGAGATCCAACGTGGTCAAAATAATCAAGATCGCCAGACTAATCCGATTGGGTCACATAGATTGCATGGCAAAACAAATATTTTAAAATTTTGGATAACGAAACGAAACAAACTTTAAAATTTTGGTTATAGACTAGCTGAATAGTAATGGCAGAATACAATCTGCTCATATCCTGTTAAATATCCTAATCACTAATCACCTAACTAATCACTAATCACCTAATTCACTACTCTCTGCCTTCGTAACCTGAGAATCTCTACCCTAGCTTGGTGCCAACTACAATTTTATAGGTTCAAATAATTGAGAGGTCACTGTATATTTTGCTGATTATTTTTCTGTTAATGTTTAATTGATTTTGTGAATTCTTTTGCATTCAATAACATGTTACCTTAGACCAAATTGAAAAAGTACTGCTTCAGAATACTTGTAATATAAATATATGTAAATAATGGAAATTAAATAATTTCATTTCATTTGTGATGAAGGTAAATAAAATCAGTCGAGGTAGACTTCAAAACATGGTCTACTGGATTGCTCGTACAGAGAACTTTTGCTCTGTCACTAACTCATCCTGAATCTGATAATGAAATATTTCGGGTTAATGCTTTGACACTGATTGTTGAAAATTATGTGAAACCAAATGATTGACATCTACACTCTGATTCAGTCGATTTACGTCTTACATTCGTCTTGGTTGTTGAACCAGTATATTGTAAGCGTTTCTTTAGTAGCTAAGTTGATCTTGACTACTTGTGTCGTGTCAGGTCTATGCTGATGATCACTTGACAGAAAGCATCTCGGGTTTTAGCGGTGCGAAATACTCTTTTTGATAGCCGATATGCTATCATTTTAGACGTTAAGAGCATCACAATACACTTAAATGTGATTTGTCAGATAATTTTATTGCATAGTAATTTTTTACGCTTCTATTGTTTTGATAATGGACCTTTGTGTGTTTCAACGACATATGAGTGATATTGTGTTGGCCATGGCATGTTATCTTTAAATTTCTAAGGGCAAATTCCAAAGGTATGAATCATAAAAATATCTGAGGCGATTAGACTATTACCTGAGGCGATTAGACTATTACCTGATACGGTGAAAGTGATTATTTAAATACATGTGTTGAGTTTCGTAATGAAATATTAGGTTTATTTTTAATGTATTTCTAAAAATCAGAAGATTGAGTATCTAGTTGATTTATTGTAAATTTTATTCCTTCCAATCATTAATTTGCAATGCATTTATTTGTAAAAAAAATCGGTGGTAAGCAACGAATAAGTTTGAAGAGGGAATAGTCAGTTCCGAAACTGGTAGCTTACGCTATGATTAGTTGTATATAACACATGAGATCCAACTGTCAATGGCGATAGTGGAATAACTGTTTAAGATATTGATTATAAAAAATAGTTCTGTGAATAAAAGTTTTGTAGACCTAAAATTTTCTATACTATCTAACTTTAATTTTGGGCTCTGTGCATCAAACAGATCCAAAATCAAAAGGACACAGACACACACAAAGCATGCATGCAAAAAAGTCCACTACGCCAAACAATATTATGTTTCTTCGTAGTAACCGCGTCAAAACTTTCGATATGTTAAGAGAAATAAATTATTTGTTAGAATCGATTGTTGGTAGAATGTAATATTAAATTAATACGAGGTGTAAACAAATTATCCTTTTTTTTTACTTTTAGGTAGGTACCACAAGACATTTAAGACTTTCAAGACGTAAAGTAATTAAAGTGTTCTTCGAAGTGTAGTCGTGGCCTTTATCTGGTAGTGACACACGCTGTTTGTTGATTGTCTTAACATTTTATACAAGACCAAGTGAACGAGGTTGTCAATTAAGTACCTACATACATATGTACATATTATGTGTAGACTACTTGATGCAAATTCGTTATGGTGTGTACCTACAATATATTTTTTTTTCATTCATTCATTCATACCATCACGGCATATCCCACAATGTAGGGTAACCAGCGAAAGGTGTGCGGGTGTGCATTTTTTTATAAAAGGGAGAACAACACATATATGCATACCCACACACCAGTCTCGTTTCACCAAAAAAGGCACTACATTCAGAATGGGTGGTGAGCCTCATTGCTGAACTATGTGAGATGTTATTGTTGCCTGTTGTATTTTCGATTACCCGGCTCTTATGGGACACTCGAAAATAATGATTTAAAAGAATGGAAGCACTATTCTAAGCCGGTGCCTCACAGCTAAATATAAAATTTGAATAAGACTTTTTACTTTAATGTATCAGGAAGTGACCAAGGCCCTTCTTCTATTAATTTTGCAACTTTATAAAATAAAATTATACATTTTTAATCAGGAAACACCACACTATTAATTGAGCATATTTTATTCATAAATTTCGTACAAAGATAATATTTTAACGAGTGCGATGTAACCAATCGGAAACACTCCATTACACAACATAAAACAAATTAAAATCGTTTGATAGATTTAATTTATATAAGTGATTCACAAAATGTGAATGGTAACTAAAATTAGATTAGCGGTTATCGCGCTGGATTAATGATCCAGTGGTCGCGATTTCGAATCCTGCCTCGACCAATGAATTTCATTCGCCAATAGTAGGTAGGTAGGTACCTACAAATAACGATTTAAATCATGTTCGAAAAAATTAATAGAAAATTATTCTTAATTTAGTGCTTCCGCTTAGTTACGACTTTACGGGTAACATTTTCATGTTACCCGTAAAGTCGTTCACTATTTTCTGGCTTTCTTTTTCTTTTACACTATCTTTTTCATTCTTTACTATAACTTTTACTCTTCTCTTGCATTCTTTGTATTTTTCTTTAGCTAAATCCTCTTTGTCGGTACCTTTTGCTGATATCCAAAACATCCATGCTTCCTTTTTTGCGTCAACTTCCTTTTTTACCGATTCATTCCACCACGCATCACCTTTTTGCCTACCTCTTTTACTTTCACCGCACGCATTCTTGGCAGCTTTGCACACAACATTTTTCAAGTCTTTCCATACTTCATCCACACTTCTTTCACTATGTGTTTGAGAGTTTAATTCATACTCAACATTTCTTTCATATTCATGCCTTACATTCTCATCTTGCAATTTTTCCACTTTGACGCGCATTGGTGGTGCACTTCGAGTTGTTTTAGCACGCCAGCCAATAAACAGATGTAATTTGGTGACAACCAGATAGTGACCTGTCTCCAGCTCTGCGCCCCCATACTCCCTAGTGTCCATCGTTGTCTTCCTCAAAGCGGGCTCCACACACACAAGATCTATAATTGATCTTATCAATATATCAAATAATAATTTTTGACTTGCAGATAAAAAAAATCGATACGAGCAATAATACACCGTGTATTTTCAAAACAACGAAATATTATACTATTCATAATATAATATGAGATCCGTCAATAATTTAAAAAAATACAAAAAAAAACCTCGATCGTAACTCTTCACTATTACGAATGGAGTTGAGAGTAAACATGATTTATGAAGAAACTTGTTTTCGGATGGACTGTTGATTATTATTTCGATCCTGTAACACACAAGTTCCAAACCTTTTTTGGACAAAAATGATTTTTTTACAGGTCCCTTATATAAATAGCAATGTTTGATGTAGCAAATATTTTATTGCTTATTTATACATAATTTAATTTAATATACATCTGGTATAATTATATCAGATTTAAATTTGTGACAATTTTTGAATCCCCTAATATTACCATCAAAATTAGGAAAAATTTGATCAAGACTCTTGTCTGGAGTGTACTACTCTATGGCTCTGAAACATAGACCATCAGCCAAGGTGAAACGGGACGTCTGTCTGCGTTTGAGATGTGGTGCTAAAGACGCATGGCTAAAGTTCACTGGTAAGAACACATCAGCAACGACGAGGTACTAAGCAGGGTTGGAGAGACAAGGCAACTTATGCAACTTGTACTAACAGAAAACAACTTGGATAGGCCAAAAAATCCGGCACCCAGGCCTTCTTTTTACCATCGTCGAAGGAATGATTGATGGGGGCAACTGTAGAGGCCTCCCCAGAAACAACTAAATAGACCAGATAATCGGTGACGTGCGCTATAGCAGTTACAAAGATATGAAGAGACTGCCGGACGATAGAGTTAAGTGGAAAGATCGAGTGTTTGGTGCAGACCAACCCTAGGATTGTGACCCAGAAGAAGAGACATTTATGGCAAATTTTGAATGGTATAATTGATAAAAATTAACTTTATTTTAAATCACGAATAAGTTATTTACCGATTTCTAAGGACGATAAAAACGTCTCATGACACGCGAAATCATTGATTTTCGTATCAAAATAGGGATGAGGAATATACGTCATGATCACAGATCAATTAACGACAAAAAAAAATTTATTGCTATACATTACCACTAAAAATTAGTGGCAATCAATGTAACGTAAGTATTTTAATTTTATCTGAATGGCTCAAATGAAAGTTGAGACAGTAGGTAGACACTCAACATTTAAATGTATGTTAAAGTTCATTCATTCATACCATCACGGCATATCCCACAATGTGGGGTAACCAGCGAAAGGTGTGCAGGTGTGCATTGCCTTATAAAAGGGAGCACAACATATCTGTGTATACCCATACACCAGTCTCGTCTCACCTAAAAAGGCACTATATTCAGAATGGGTGGTGAACCTCATTGCTGAACAATGTGAGATGTGATTGTTGCATGTTGTATTTTCGATTATTTCGTGTACATTTGATTTTGCACCCATTGTGTGGGGCAAGTTAATGAACGTAAACAGATAATCAACAAAAAAAGACATTTATTATAAACAAAGGAATTAATATTTTGAAAAACAAATGCTTTTTCTGGTGTATAAATGTGTCATTAATATCCGATTTATATTTATTTGATCATTTAAAACGTTTATAATGCACTTTATGTACCAATACCTTTGCCTAAAGTCATAGTTTGAGTCAGCTCCATACATTCTTTACTCTGTGGTCATGGTTTGTATGTAGTCATAATATTACATAAATACATAACTATGGAGGTACTAATAAGTTATTTCAAGACTTTCAAAAATTTATATACTTATATTATTTTAAACGACAAAAAAATAATACCTATAACAATCTCCTGTCGAAAGATTATGAAATTACTGACTCTGTATACGTATGAAAATAAATCCTGTTATTTTTGGCAATATTTTTTGTTGAAATTGCTAGACAAGATAAAGATATGAACGACAGGACCGAGTACGCATGATCAAGATCACAGTGAATACCATACTAGGGCGACTAGTCCCGTCAAATGGTGGAATCAAAACCCTCATGTTTTCCCATAT
The DNA here is from genome assembly GCA_963576475.1 of Molanna angustata. Taxonomy (NCBI): domain Eukaryota; kingdom Metazoa; phylum Arthropoda; class Insecta; order Trichoptera; family Molannidae; genus Molanna; species Molanna angustata. The sequence goes on from OY754977.1 coordinate 21,097,675, forward strand.
ATTTTTTTTTTATTTTATTGTACAAAGGATAGCACACAATACATGCATACAATTATTAAAAGGAAATAAGCAAAAATACAAATAATACATGTACCTCTTACGTACTATAATTATATCCACGTAATGGGTTATCATAAAGGTTTTGATTCCACTGTTTGACGGGACTTGCCCCCCCCCCTAGAACAAAACCAAGTCCTGGTGAATTGAAAAGTTTGATATGTGAGAGCCCAAAATAATTCATACCTAATAGAGTCATCATAGATCGATATATTAGAAGTGAAATAAGGTGTCATGTGTAAATACATAATATATTTAAAAGAATTGTATTTTTTTTCTATAACGTTCTCTGTTTACATAATACGTTGTTACAAATCGTATACAAATGTGTGTCAATCGAATTAATGACATCAATATCCTTACTAAATGGTAGATACCCATAACGACGTATTTCAACACAATATCAATAGGTGCTTATTTTATTAATACGTTCTGATGTCATAGATAACGTACATAACACACATAACAGAAACTACCATTAACAATGAATAAATCTAAAATTAAAATAACAACGACAATAATTAAAAATCCTTTTAAGCACATGACACCAAAATCCAAATTTAACGCAAAACATTAAAACATACACCGACATATATGCTTATAATCTAATGTAGCAGTTATCCTGCGAAGGTACTCGTATTCCTTTTGAATAATTAATTTATCCAATGTATGTATTATAAAATCATACATTAATGGTGATATAGTCATAAATTAATGTGGCATCGTAATCGGTATTCAGAGATTCGCGGTTGACACGAAATTTCGATAGTAATAGCCGATTCGGTCCAAAAATTGTTTTGGATCAGGTGAAGGTATGAGACCCGTAATCATTTAGGAGATCAATATAAAAGTGCGCGTATATTATGGTTCCCCGGTCTAAAAATTTATTATTCCACCGTCAATAACTCAACGTACATATAACATATCATTATGCCGAAACGTAAATGGAAAAAAATACATAAAATAAAACTCACCTTCATTTCGTTTTTGTAGAATCGAACACAAAAAAAACTGAATATAATGGTATCACAGATCACTGCCCGCCCGCCTTTTTTATTCTTGTGTGTGGAAATTCAGCAAGGAATTACTTTATACAATGTAAAACTAGAACACGCACTGTCCGTAAGCAATACAATCTAGTAACTGTAGCAATTTATCCACTTGTACAATAGAATAGTTCGTATCTTATCCCTACGCGGGTTTTGTAAGTATCCAACTTAGGGTCACTTAATAAATTATAGTGATTTGTAAATATTTTTGATAAATGCGATCTTGAGAACTTGGCCGATATCGGTAACTGGCGAAGACGCAAATGCCTCTACGACTGATACTGTTGAATGTCGTGTGTTGACTGAGCGTCAAGTCTTACTTTCGAATTAAATAACACTTAGATAATTTGTTAAAGAGAAGTGTGCAACAAGCGAGTACATTATATTGCTCGATGATTATCGGCTGTTCGAAAATTCCTTAGGGACGACGTTATCTTTTGCATTTCAAGATGTAAAAACAGCAACGCACAAAAGCATTACGTGCGTTTTTTTCCTAGAAGGCATTCTTTCGAGACGGTTCCATTTTTGTGAGTATTGCTTAATTGGTTTGAAACAAATAAACCAACGCTTTATATGTTCCAAGAAAAATGCGCATTGAGAGAATGTAGGGCAGACTTAGAAGTGCAGTAATATAAGGACGTTCCTAAAAGAAGAATGTTGATGGACGTGTTGTTTAAATTTGACTTCATGACTCCTCAAAAAAGGATTACAGTTAAAAAGCGATTGATTGAGAAGCAGGGTTCTATAAAACATTATGTATTGTTTTGATCATTTATTGTATTGTCAGTTTTCCAGTAGCCATCAACATTTGTTATCAAAAAGAACAGATTTTTTTTATTACACATAAAACAAATAATATACCAGCTAAAAACAATTTAGTATATTTAGGTATACAGGCCAACGCACTGCAACCAAATATGTTATGTTCCCTTAGGTAGGTACTAATTTTAGTATTGTTTCTCGGGCAACTAACAAATACAATGTCAAATATCATTTAAAGACACACAACAAAAGTTAAAATTACTATTTGTAATTTGAATATTGTAATCATCGATGCTTTGCTACTTTCTACAAAACAAAATAAATGGGTTAACGTCAAATTATAGTTCTCTCTTCATGGTCACAATCCAAGGATTTGTTTTCACCAGGAAGTCCATCTCTCCACATATCTCTGTTTTCCGCCAGCCTCTTCATCTCTTGGTAGCTGCTAAAGCGCATATCACTAATCACCTGATCCATATAACTGTTTCTAGGGCGACCTCTGTAGTTTCTGCCCTCCGTCATACCCCCGCCGATATTAAGAAGCAGTCCCGGATGTCTGATGTTATGGGCTATTCATTTGGATCTTTGTTTTCTAACAAATTCAGACCGAAATTCAATAATCAAAAACAGTGTCTAACGAGGATTGAACTTGGAAACTTTAGAACCGAAATCTAATATACATAATATATATATATATATATATATATATATATATATATATATATATATATATATATATATATATATATATATATATATATATATATATATATATATATATATATATATATATATATATATATATATATATATATATATATATATATATATATATATATATATATATATATATATATATATATATATATATATATATATATATATATATATATATATATATATATATATATATATATATATATATATATATATATATATATATATATATATATATATATATATATATATATATATATATATATATATATATATATATATATATATATATATATATATATATATATATATATATATATATATATATATATATATATATATATATATATATATATATATATATATATATATTTGCAAGCTGACGTGTGGCGTGTGACGAAGGGTACACTGAGACTGAGATTTAGATTTAAATTCACTAAGGAAATAATTGTTTGCATGTTTTTGGGATTTACTTAGTTCATTTTTAAATTTTTTGATATAATTTTATTGTATGAATATGTGTATGTTTATGTATATATGTAAACATACACATATATTTTATATGTATGTTTATATTGTATTCATAATTTTAGGCGATGGAATTTATATTGTATTTATATTGTAAGGCTATTTATATTGTATTCATTTAGAAATGGCCATCATGTTTTTATCATTCTTTTCATCATCTTTTCTTTTTAATAATTTTATATTATTGTAGCCATTATATTTTATACTATTTTAACAATCATTTTAGTTATCTTTTTAATATTTTATATAATTTTATTGTGTTAATATGTGTATGTTTGTATTGTATTCATAATTTTATACGAAAGAAATAGCCATCATGTTTTTATCATTTTTTCAATATTTTTTTTTTTTTGGAGATCTTTTAAATTTTTTTAAATATGTTTGTATGATTGTAAAAAAGCCATTATATTTTATAGTATTTTAGTATATTTTTTTCTTAAATATTTTTATACAATTGTATTGTGTTAATATGTGTACGCTTATACTGTATTCATAATTTTATGCCAAAGAAATAGCCATCAAGACACAGGCTTTGCCTAGTTTGATGGTGATTAAAACACCTTAATGACACTGCTTTCTGCATCACTGTATAATATAATATGTATATGTTAATAATAATACGAATTATAAGTGTATCAATATTTGTCAGACATGAATAAATAAATAAATAAAATATCTGATAAGTAACCGAGCAACAAACGCCAACGTATGCGATAAAAGCATACCAAGTAGGAAAGAAAATTCTGATCTCTTCTTATTGCTGTATTCTGCAACGGATCAAAACAAGTCTACATCAACAGAATTGTTTTAATATAAAAAAATAAAACATATTTTTTAAATAAAAAACATTGACCTAAGGAAGGCTCACTTTAGTAAATACCGATTCAAAAATTCATCTCATTTCAAGAAGATTTGCAGAGTATGAAAATTACTGCCCCTGGCTTTTAAGTTTGTATTTTGAACAAAACAGCATAATGCTAAATAGTTCACAGAAACGATTTTCATAATTATATTATATAGTATACATATACTACTATATCAACAAATTCGTATTAATACTGTCCGTCTGTTATAGGTAAATAACAATGATCATAATATTATGTTTCTTGTTCTTTCAATAGTTACAAAGGTATCACATAATAACATATTTGAATACGATGGAAAATAAATGGTCCTTTCGAATAATTTAGTAGGTACTAAGAATTAGACTACAACGAAGAGTACATCTTAAGTAATAAAGCAATGATAATGTTAGTGTGTGTATGTGTGTTTGTCTCACACGTCCTGGAAAAATAAGAACATCTAAAAATCAAATTTATGTGCGAGCATGCTCCAGTAGGTATACCTGACGCAATGTCATGCTAAAAAAATGAATTTTAAATATATTTTAATAATTATTTTTTTCATACAAAATTTTCTAAATCAAATCTGTCAAATGTGTACTTTTTTAACGCAAATATCTGTTTACTTAGAACTTAAAAAAAACGTTTTTTACGAAATTTATATGATTAAGATATTTTTAAAGTAAGTGTTTTGTACATACAACGCCGCCATATCTTTCCATACAAAATTTGATTTCCTTTCCGAATGAAAATGTTCATTATAATAATAAACTTTTGAAAAAATATAATTATGAAATAATAAAATGAAACACAAGAAATTTCGGCAAGGTTTAAATAATATTTTGTATAAGTCTGTTAATTATTAATTACGATATCTATAGGCATAATAAAATTGCATAATTTGCCATATAATATATTTATTTTTTCACAATTGTTGATTACATGTAGTTTTTATAGCTTAGAACACATTTTTTGAATATCGTTTTTCTGACTTTGAACAAACCAATGTAGGTACCTACCTACCTAACCTGTTCGAAAAATATATCATATCTTTTTGCTTCGTTGTTATATTATGTGCAAATCGCCCCCCTTCTTGGCGAAACTGCTCAAGATATTTCAGTTAGTGTATTCTATGAGATATTTGGCGGCAACTCCTAACAAAATTTCTTATAGTATAATTATTTTTCTTCTTTTTTTTGTAGACCTTTGGGTGAGTTTTTTTACAAAATATTTTATATAGTGCTTTTGATCGGTTTTATACAAAACAATTTCCTGTAGTTTAATTTCTTCTTTTATGTAGATATTTGGGTCAATTCTATTAAAAACTATTTCCTATAGTCATCGTCTTCTTCTTTTATTAGATATTTTGGTCTTCTTCTTCTTTTTTGTAGATCTTTGGACCAATTATTTTACAAATTATTTCCTATAGTGTATTTCTTCTTCTTTTTACATGTCGATCTTTGGGTCAATTCTTACAAAAACTATTTCCTATACTCTAATTCTTCTTCTTCTCTTTTGTAGACATTTGGTTGAGTTTTTATACAAACTATTTCCTATAGTCTCATTCTTCTTCTTCTTTTATGTAGAACATTGGGCCAGTTTTTATACAAAACTATTTCCTATACTTACTCTGATTTTTCTTCTTCTTCTTTTATGTAGACCTGTCGTATATAAACTAATTCCTATAGTCAAATTTTTCTTTTTTATACCTTTGAGTCAACTTTTTTAAAAACCATTTTCTATATTCTCATTCTTCTTCTTCTTTTATGTAGATCTTGGGGGCATTTCTATAACAAACTATTTCCTATAGTCATCTTCTTCTCCTTTTTTTGTGTAGACCCTTTGGTCAGTTTTTACACAAACTGTTTCCTATCGTATGACTCTTCTTCTTTTATGTAAACCTTTGGTTATTTTTAGTCTAATAATACAGAAATATAATAAACTGTATAGACATTTGATGAAAATTTATAAAAACGAATTGGTTGTGACCAATACAAGACTCTCTTCAGTACCTTTGTTCAATTAAATTTCAAACCACTTTCCATCATCCTTTATTGCTAAATTATCAAAACATGTTTGCTTTCGATGACAATATATTTTAAATGGGAGTTGTGGTCAACACTGAACTCTTAACTTCGTTTATATTGAAATTTTATTCAGCCACATTACATGCATATGTAATTAGATACATGATGCAAGCGTTATTATTGTTAAATTAATCACACGCAATTTGTTTCTATATTTTTCCGTACGATGAACGGGCACGTATGGCTAGTTCGATCAAAAATTAGGTGAGCATTCCACAAAGGTACTTTTTTTAACATTTTTTATACCAAATATGTGCCTAGTAATTATTTTTTTTCGTTGTACATAACTAGTTGAAAATAATATTTTACAATATGTATGTACTTACCTACTTATCAACATCTGATATATATTTTTTTTATCACCACGAAAAAAATGGTTGGCACCTTTGAAATATGGTATTTCAAAGGTGCCAAAGTTGGTATGGTATTCCTTTTCCGTTCTTCAATTCTCTCTTTTCTTTCTTCATCGGTCTATTAAAGGTCGTACCTATTTTCTTTTTCTTATATAAAAAAAAGTCTAGCTACGGCGGAAACAGGGACATCGTAATGTTGGCATCAATGGCATTACAATCACCGTAAGGGTAAATTCGCATAAATCAATTTTGTCGACTCGGCGAGTAAAGAAAAAAACTTTTTATAATTCTCATTATATTACATTTAAACATACTTTCTTTTTTTTAAATAGTTGAAAAACATGTCAGCTCGCGAGGCTTTGTTTTTACTCCTGACTAACCCAAGGGGATATACATAGTGGGGAGTTATGATTTCGCAATTTTTAAGGCTATTTTTTTTATTGCAGATTATCAACTAGTATCTGAGATTGTATTCTGAAAGATTCATCACAATGTATCTGTGTGTGTGTGCTATGTGCTGTGTGCAGTGTGCTATGTGCTATGTGCAGTGTGCTATGTGCTATGTGCTATGTGCTATGTGCTATGTGCAGTGTGCTTTGTACGGCGTGTTCATTTTTACTTTATCGATTATAGACTAAAGCACTAATTAGATTCTTTTCAAATTTAGCAAACATATGTATATCTAATACTCGCTTTGACCAGTAGCGTCTAGCCCCTGAGTTTCTTTTCTGCATTTTTAGGTAAGGTTTAAGTTTGTGTATAATAATAATAGCGACTCGCGTGAGCGAGTTGCTTTATAAATTGAATTATAAATTATTATAAATTAAATATATAAAATTCTTTTAATTTTTCGCATTTAATATAAAATTTCACAGCTCATTTGACTTAATACTACGAGATCTCAACCAATCAGAGAGCCAACCGGAAACAGAATGCAAACGGGTAGATTCAGATTGTAGACTCTAGTGCTTTGACCCCATTAGATTTTGAAGGATATCTATTTTTTAACTGCCAAATATTTCAAAGTGACCCCAAGCACAGGAAAATTAAAATTTGTAATTTTTATTTTCAAAGTGGTAAAAAGGCACATCACTTTCATAAAATGGCATTGAAGAGTTATCAAGTTTTCGTAATAAAATATTTAAATAAAAAATAATTTAATAAACTCATTTCGTGAAAATGGTGAATATTTTCCATACAAAATTTGAATACTATACAATGACTTGTTAGTGAGAAGTTTAGCGTTGGCTTACTAAAATTTAAATAAACTACATTAGCAATAATCAAGTAAAAATATAACAGATTGATTTAAATTTGCATTTGCAGCAATATAGACACCGCAATACTCGGACTACAGTATGAATTCTGTGCAATTCTCGGAGAAAAAATCACGATGATCTCCCGAAAGTTCTATATAAGTATGTATTTTGTTTACATCAAAATCATTTCACGTGACGAAGATTATTTTTTGTAGTTTTTGTTTTGTTCTCCAATAATATTCCAACTTCGTCTCTATTGAGATGTTAAAATTTTGTCGTCTGTATAGTATTCCATTATCTAATTTACATACTTTAAAAATATTTTCATTGTGAACGATAATTTTTCAAATACACTCCCACATAACATGGTTTTGCAGATAAAAAGGTATTTCTGCGAATTTGTGCTTTCTGCCACATGACTGTATTATCTAATGTGTAGGTAGGTATATTTATTTTGCTATCTCCGTTGATGGATTAAAATTTGCTATGTTTTTTTTTAAACTTCGAAACAAAAGCATTATTTGCTCGAACCGTGCCTATTCTTGGTATTATGTCAACTTCATTTCTTGTTGTTGATACTCCAGAGGTTTGTTACTAATTTTGTAAATGGCATTCTAAATATTTTAACCCAACAATTACTTTTTAATGTATTTCCTAAATGGAAATCTCGATTCTCCCAGGTGGCCTCTGAGATTACTCGAGAACAATAAAAAAATCGATTAACTTTAAGGAGAACGTTTTTTGGGTCATTTTCATAGTGAAATATTTTTCTCTCGAAATCAAATAATAGCACTGGCAGCAATATTTTATTAGAAAAAAATTCCATTTAATATTCCAAACAGAGTAGAATCTAAGGTTTTGAGCCTGGAAAAAAGTTCTTCTAACCTCATAAACTTGTGAATATTGTGTAGGTGTGTACCTATTATTTCTATTCGATAGATACTGGAAAAATACCACAGCACGAGAGTTATTTAAGATTATAAAGATCTGGAAAACTTTATACTTGGGTAACAACCTACGTGGGGATAAATAAAAGACCCTCCAAATATTGCTGATGGAAATAGTAGAAAGTCAATGTGATCCTGTTCGTGCTTATGCAACATAAGAGTCAAAATTGTGGAACAAAATTATATCGGTGCAATGTAGAGAAACCTTTACCAAATGCTATCAATGTCGCAAGATAAAGCACAAATTATTTGGTTATGTTAAAGTACAGACAGATGCTATGGCAAACGACCATGTATTTGTATGATAGGCATTGCAATATGCCATAGAGAAATATATGGCACTCAAACGAGCATAGAAAATATGTCATGACAATATCCCGAGAATAAAAAACTATTGTCATTTAAAAAGTCCCAGTCAGAAGCTTTTTCTTTTTTTTTAGATTTACAGAATCAACCGTTTACATTATAAATTGACAATGGGTATATACATGAATAAGTTGTAAACCTTTTAAAGGTTTTTTAAATAAGTTTTATTAATAAGAACCTACCTAGGTAATGTATTCAACAATTACAAGAAAAAAAATGATTTAATAATATATTTAATTAATGCACATAATTAATCAAAGTAATTTAATTAATTATGTGCACCCGCACTCAAACCGAGCAGGTAACTTAATAGGTATTTCGTTTGTATTCCTTGGTTATAATTTTCTCTGTGGCGTTAGTGTCTTTTCCTTGGCACATCTTGTTCACTCGTGATTTTTGCACGCGAATACCTATTTTAGTAGAAGTTATAAGAACGTATTTATACGAATAAAATGTATATTAAAGTATAACTTAGCATTTCAGTGAAAAATATGATGATTATTTTGTATAATTATAATGTTAAACCTATTTTTAAAGTAAGCGTTTTGTACACACAACGCCGCCATTTAATCTCTTTTCATACAATATTTGATTTTCCTACCGAATGAATATTCTTTATAATAATAAACCATTGAAAAAAATGTGATTATGAAATAATTAAACAAACACAAGACATTAAAGCAAGTTTTAAGATATATATAGTGATGAGCAAAAGTCTTGCAAGTCTTGCAGTCTTGGTCTTGGTCTTGCATTTTTTGCAAGACCAAGACCAAGACCAAGACCACATACTTCACTGCAAGAACAAGACCAAGACCAGGTACGCAAGACCAAGACCAAGAACAAGACCATGCTTGCAAGACCAAGAGTCTTGCAAGACTTAAATGCAAGACTCTTGCGGTCTTGCATTTTTTTCAATATGTTGACATATTACTCATAGAAATTGCATTGGAACGACAGTAAATGACTTATCCAACTGTCGATTCATTTAAGGGAATGAAATTCTCTTGAAGGAAGAGGCAGTTTAAATTCCAGATACGCGAGATTGTATGCAGGGTCTATATTTTTCACGGTGTTTCCAACTTTGAAGTCAAAAAACACCAACATAGAGGCTTCGCAGCATATATGTTCCATAGACGGATTTACTCAGAATTCGGAGTAGAACATTTCGTGAGTCTGTGTGTGTGTGTGTGTCCGTCCCCCGTATTAACTTTTGATCCGCTCAATTCACAGAGCCGAAAATTTCAGAGTATATAAACAGTAATAGGCCTACAAAACTGTTATACTCAGAATTTTGAATTTTTGTTTCAGTCAGGAGTTATCAACTTTTGAATTTTCACTTTATTTTTCCATATATCTCAGAAAGCATAAAAGCTAGAACGCTGAAAATTGGTGTGAATATAGACAAATACAAAATCTCAAACTGCCTATATTTCCATAATTTTTAAAAATATCGCAAAAAGCCGAAACACCTCAACTAGAAATTTTAATTTTCTATAAAAAATATTAGCATTGTAGTATTACATCTCCATTTTTTTTTTAACAATTTTTATAAAAATTTACGACATCGCTTCATACAATTTGTATGGCAGTCGCCTATACACAATATGTATGAAGACTTAATAGTTTGATACTTAAATCTCCAAACATACATACATACCATCATGCTGGTTTCATATTCCGGGTAGGAAAAAGGACTGACCTCCACACTATCCTATATTGACAAACATACCTACATGTGTTGTATAGAAAACAAAATATCTTAAAATATTCAATAATTTTGATTTTTGGGTTTATAGTATGGTAGGTACTTATTCTTCAACTATACATAGGTACTATCGCTATCGACAGTTGGATCTCATGTGTTACATGCAACTAGTAGTATGGTTTAAAATAACATACAAAGATCGAATTTCATGACATCATTTTATAAAAATGGTATAAAAATAATTTATAATTTAAATAATTTTGTTTCATTGTTAAATGAATTCATAATAATAAATAGGTGTAGTTACCAAAATGTAATTTCTAGGTAGGTACTTCTTTAAGAATGAAATTTACATATCGGTTTAAAATACAAATATTTTTTATACTATGAACACGTGCGTGTATACACAGGAAGTCAACATCTCAGATTCAAATTGTCTCATATTACGTTTACGTGATGCAAAAATAACTCTTATCATTACTAGCGCAAATGTCATATTTGACCGCGGTGTGTAAAAGAATAAAATAATATTATTCTTCGAGACAATAATTTTGGCCGATGTAAACAAACGTACTCAGAGGCGTTGCAAGTGTAGGTACTTTACCTTGTGCATAAAGTAAATACAATTAATTATTTTATTTAATGTTTTCCAAATTTCGATTTGTTCAAGAGAATTTATTTCTATTAACAGACCGATAAAAGTTTCAATCGAAGATGTGCGAGATATGTATGCCAGATCTATATTTTTCATGGTTTTTTCAACTTTGAAAATACCATTCCTATGGAGCACGTTACAACTATTTAATTTTAATACGAATAATACTGCCGAAGGCCATTTACAATTACAATTATACACAATACAAATAAAAATATTCATCACAGTCAATTAGAAAAACATAATAATGTACCTATTTATTTTATCGATTGAATGAATATGCAAACAAAGCATTAAATATACATATAAGGGACACACACAGACACACTAAGCTTCTAAGTTGGTGTTTTTTGACTTCAAAGTTTAAAAAAACATGAAAGATATAGACCTGGCATAAAATTCTCTTAATACTGACGATTCATTAAGATAAATAAATTCTCTTGAACGTGTCGACAGTTGGAATATTATGTATCTATGTATATATGGGTATGTATGTATATATTTTTAAGTGTTTAGATTTTCTTATTAGTATGAATACCTAAATTTTGTATTTTTGTAAAGTAATCCTTTCAGAATACAATCTCACCATGATACTAGTTAATAATCTGCAATAAAAAGAATACCCTTAAAAATTTCAAATTCATAACTCCGCACTATATCACCTTCGGGGGTAGTGGAGGGTAAAAATATTTCACATCAAACCATTGATTTTTTACGTTCATATTGCCAATGTCAAACGCAGTGGTTCAACCATGTTAAGTAAAAATACATAATATCTACTGTGAAACAATATTTAATAAACAGTAAGTACTTAAGGCAAACAACACGTACCTACTCTAATGATGTATTTGTAAAAGAATGTAATTTAATTAATATTATATAGGGTACCAATAGAAGAGGGTACCTATGTATGTATATACATACATAAGCAATATAGAGGTATACTCTTTGACAAAAAGAACCTCAATGACTTTCAAACTTAAAAATCTAATGAATTACGTATGATTGTTTGACCATTGGATGATAACTAGTAGGTACATACAAATTTAAGAAATCTTTGTATGAAGTTAGATTGAAAAAGCCAATTTTCTAAAAGCATAACATTTTTTCCACTTTTAATAATAGATGCACATTATTTTAATTAAACAATAAAAAAATGATTAATTAAATTTACCATACAAGGAAATAACATAAAATCAATTATTAATAAAAACGAGTGGGTTGTGGCCAACACTAAACTCTCCACACCACAAATATTGACAATGAAATATTTTATTCATTCTAAATTTTACTACCAGGAATATAAATTTTCTAACGATAGTATATTTTCATGTTAAGATAGACAAACTATTAATGCAGTATGGTGAAGAATGCTTATGTTGTATGAAATATTTTAAAAAAAGCAGATAAATTTTGATTTAAAGAACGCGAGAGCATTTTCAAAATTTTGACACGTGATATCATATGAAGATTTTTTTGTTATTTATGGAAAGCTAATCAGTTCTATGTTCAAGCTCTTTACATTATAACATGAAATCAAATTACTGAACGTTTCCATACATAGAAATTTATCTAATTTCATTTTTATTCATACTAAATGTTACTATCAGGAATATAAATTTTCTTCCGATAGTATATTTTTATGTTAAGATAGACAAACTATTAATGCAGTATAGTGAAGAATGCTTATGTTGTATGAAATATTTTTAAAAAAGCACATAAATTTTGTTTTAAAGAACGCAAGAGTATTTTCCAAATTTTGACAGGTGATATCATATGAAGAATTTTTTTGTTATTTATGGAAAGCTAATCAGTTCTATGTTCAAGCTCTTTACATTATAACATGAAATCAAATTACTGAACTTTTCCATACATAGAAATTTATCTAATTACATTTTTATTCATACTAAATGTTACTATCAGGAATGTAAATTTTCTTCCGATAGTATATTTTTATGTTAAGATAAACAAACTATTAATGCAGTATAGTGAAGAATGCTTATGTTGTATGAAATATTTAAAAAAAAGCAGATAAATTTTGTTCTAAAGAACGCGAGAGCATTTTCCAAATTTTGACAGGTGATATCATATGAAGATTTTTTTTGTTGTTTATGGAAAGCTAATCAGTTCTATGTTCAAGCTTTTTACATTATAACATGAAATCAAATTACTGAACTTTTCCATACATAGAAATTTATCTAATTACATTTTTATTCATACTAAATGTTACTAACAGGAATATAAATTTTCTTCCGATAGTATATTTTTATGTTAAGATAGACAAACTATTAATGCAGTATAGTGAAGACTGCTTATGTTGTATGAAATATTTTAAAAAAAGCAGATAAATTTTGTTTCAAAGAGCGTTAGAGCATTTTGACAATGTTGACACGTGATATCATATGAAGAAATTTTATGATATCTATGAAAAGCTAATCAGTTCTAAGTTCAAGCTATTAATATTCTTATATCAATATGAAATCAATGAACTGAACATTGCCAAATATAAAAAAATTCTCTTGTTACATATAAGTTTCATACAAATATCCATTAAATAAAATATAATTTTTGAAACCGTTGAATATTTTTCTTTTAACATTGACCAACTTTGAATACAATTTTATGAAGATTCTTGGTGTTGTATAAATAGTTGAAACCAAATTAAAATATCTCTAATTTCCAGGTCGTGAGAGCATTTTTTCAGTTTTAATAGATGAAATCATAAAGAAACATTGGGAAAAAATGAACCGTTGTCTATGGAAAACTAATCAGCTCTAAGTTTATGGACTTAACACATGTGATATCAATATGAAGTCAATCGGACTTATAGTTTGGGCTGCAGAGAGGACACAAAAAAAAACAACGTAAATGATGAATTCATAGAGAAGAAATCAAAAGTTGTCTATGGAAAACTAATCAGCTCTAGGTCTTTGCACTTTACACATATGATGTTAATATGAAGTCGATCAGACTTATAGTTTGGGCTGTAGAGAGGACACAAAAAAGATAAATGCTACGGCGTACGGCGTACGGCGTACGGCGTACGGCGTACGGCGTACGGCGTACAGCGTATACGCCATACACACAAACACATCACGACGAAACTCATAGTGTGCATTCTCTACATGATACCCATTGAGAAATTGATGTAAAAAAAATACGCTTAAATTTTGCGAAATCATGACTCTCCCCTATTCCATAGTGTGGAGAGTAAAAAAACACGGCACTCGGCTCTGAACGAGCGGTATGTATGTCAAAGAAAGGATTAGTACTTCTCTTGTGTTACGCCGCCGTTAGACAAACATAACATTTATGATTGTATCATAAAAGTATTTTTTTGCATGATTTTGCGCGAAATAAGACATTTTGAATCTGGCACGGTTCATATTTTAACATCCTGTGTAGGACGTAGGTATATGTTTCTGTGCGAGTTTTGACATGATATAATATTATACCTACATAAATATCTATCATTCAAGTCAGTTGGAAGGTATATTCATTACTAGCTTTTATGTCCCGCCGTTGGCCAAGAATGTAAAATTGTGAAAGAAAAAGCAATCGTTTTTATAATATTGTCACCCAGTTATTTTGCAATATCAGACTATGAAAAGTGGTTTGAAATTTGATTGAGTTTAAGTATTGTAAAATGTTCAAGTGATGGCCACAACCCATTCTTTTTTATATATTGCTATAAAGTGTGAATGAAGTATAATATTTATACAATTTCTGCTCGCATGGACTATGCGTAATGGTTTTAAATATGACTGTTTATCAACGTTGTAAAGAGATTGGTTTGGCCACAACCCCCATTTTTAAATATTATCATCGAAAACAAATTGTTATGTGTACCTATTGAAAATTTAGTAATTTTGGATGTTGGGATGTGGTTAAAATTTGATTAAACAAACGTAGGTACTGAAAAGATCTAGTATTGGTCACATCCCATTCGTTTTTATATTTTTTCATCAAGTGTGCATTATATTTTTGCTCAATTTGACTGAAAGTCTTCATTAACGAAGAAGAAGAAGACTTGAACTATAGTAAATAGTTTTTAATTTGAATATAAATGTTGTGAAGAGTTCAGTAATGGCCACAACCTCCATTCTTTAAATATTAGGCGTTGAAAATTATTCAAAATAGGATGATATAAATGGTTTAGATTTAATTAAACAAAAGTATTGAAAAGATTCTAGTACAGGTTATATCGTCACATCCCATATCCCATTCATTTCATATGTATTTTCATCAAGTGTGCATATCGTTAGTAATATTTCTGCACAATAGACTATTAGACTTAAAACTAACCCAAAATACTAAATAAAAAAGAGAAAAATAAGTATAAGAAATAGTTTGTATAAAAAACTATTCCAATGGTCTACATAAAATAAGTAAAAATACATATACCTAATAGAAGAATTAGACTATTGGAAATAGATTGTATAAAAGCTCACCCAAAGGTCTACAAAAAAGAAGAAGAAGAATATTTAGACTATTGGAAATAGTTTGTATAAATACTGACCAAAAGGTCTACATAAAAGAAAATGAATAAGACTATTGGAAATAGTTTGTATTAAAACTCTCCCAAAAGTCTACGTATTTAAATGAAGAAGAATAATAATTAGACTAAAGGAAATAATTTTTATAAAAAAATGACCCAAATGTATACATAAAAGAAGAAGAAGATGAATTAGACAATAGGAAATAGTTTGTAAAAAAACTGCCCTAAAGGTCTACATAAAATTAAGAAGAAAAAGAATTAGACTCCAGGACCCGCCGCTTCAGGCCCTTCAGTACCTCCCGTCCCTTTAATCCCTCATTACGTCCCTTCCCATCAGGCCCTTCAGTACCTTCCGTCCCTTCCGTCCCTTCAGGCAGTTTTATACCTCCCGTCCCTTCAGGACCTTTAGTGCCTCCCTTCCCTTCATTACATCCCGTCCCATCAGTCGGTTAAGAAAAGTTTAAATCCAGAAATCATCCTGGAAGAACCGCGAAGAGATGAAAGAACCTTCTTTTCCCAGGATGCTCTACTTAATAGGTAAAATGACTAAATACACGAAGAAGAAGAAAAAAGTTTAAACCCAGATACCTGCGAAGAGATGGAAGGACAGTTGGACCTTCTTCTCCCAGGATTCTCCAACTTCATAGGTAAAATGACCAAAAATACACGATGAAGAAGAAGAAGAAGAAATAAGTTTAAATCCAGATACCTGCGAAGAGATGGAAGGAAAATTGGACATTCTTCTCCCAGGTTAGTCCACCTTCAAAGGTAAAATGACCAAATAGACGATGAAGAAGAAGAAGAAAAAAGTTTAAATCCAGAAACCTGCGAAGAGATGGAAGGAAAATTGGACCTTCATCTCCCAGGATAGTTCATCTTCATAGGTAAGATGACCATGTACACGTTGAAGAAAAAGAAGAAAAAAGTTTATATGCAGAACCCGTCCTGGAAGACCTGTGAAGAGATGGAGGGACAGTCGGACCTTCTTTTCCCAGGATACTCCCCCTTCATAGGTAAAACGACCAAATACACGAAGAAGAAGAAGAATAAGAAAAAAGTTTAAATCCAAAAACCATCCTGGGCATACGCTCGACAATTCACCAAAGTTTCATTATAATCGGACAAACGGTTGGTAAATAAATAAATAAAATAATTTTCCTATAGGAAATCAGTATAGGTATATTATTGTTGATTTGTAAGTAAATAGTATTAGGTAGGTACCTACCTACAACAACCTTCTAAATAAATTCGATTCCTAACAAATTTTATTTGAATATCACATTCTTTCTGTAGCCATGGAAACGATTCGAACACGTAAGTAATATCGAATGGTTCGGATACATTTTTTGAATATGTAGGTACCTACATTGGTTTGTTCGATGCCATAAAAATGAAAATTGTCAGAAAAATCAAATATTATTTACAAATTATGCAATTTTATTATGCCTATATCTTTACTAATAAATAACACATTTTTACAAAATATGTCTTAAAACTTGCCGTAATGTCTTGTGTTTCATTTTATTATTTCATAATTACATTTATTTCAAAGGTTTATTATTTTCAAGAACATATTCATTCGGTGGGAAAATGAAATATTGTATGAAAAGATATTAAAATGGCGGCGTTTATGTACAAAAGGCTTACTTTAAAAATAAGTTAAACATTATAATTATACAAAATATTCACCATGTTTTTCACTTAAACGCTAAGTTATACTTCAAAATATATTTTTTTTGTGTAAATACCTACTTCTAACTTTTAAACTAACAGATATTTGCGTGCAAAATGTACACTTTTTTGACAGATACGACTTGGAAAATTTTGTATGAAAAAAATAATTATTGAAATATTTTTAAAATTCAGCATTTTTATCGCATTATTTTTAGCGTGACACTGCATCAGGTATACAGGTACACGTTCGCACATAAATTAGATTTTTAGATGCTCTTGGTTTTTCAGAAGGCGTGAGACAAACACACACACACACACATACACACACACAAACACTAACATTTTGATTGCTTTATTACTTTAGATTTCACGAGTTGCATGTAACACATGAGACACAATTTAAGAGTACGTATCAAACTAAAAACACACATTAATAAATATTTTATTTTATTTTTATTTTCCAACAACAACTGTCGATTTGTTTAAGGGAATTTATTCTCTTAACATATCAAGCGATGATACGCGAGATTTGTATGCCAGGTCTATATTTTTCGTGTTTTTTTCAACTTTGGAGTAAAAAAGTCAACTTAGAGGCTACTCAGCATATATGTTATATAAATAGATTATTATTAGATGGGTCGATGGCAGAGCGGTTAGCGTGCTGGGCTAGTAATCCAGTGGTTGTCAGTTCGAATCCTGCCTTGAACGTTTTCTTTCACCTATAGCATAAGCATTTATGCTTATTTTAGGGAAAGTAGGAAGATACATATATATGTACTTGTTTAGCAAGTACATATTCATTTTGTATGTAATGTTTTTTTAACATTTTTTATAAAAATTGAATTTAGTGACGACATCTTTTCATACAATTTGTAAGGCATCTCAAAATTTAACAATTATTGTAATAAAAGTTTAGTGACGACATTTCATAAAAATTGTGTGGCAGTGACCTATACACAATACCTATATTATAAGGCAATGAAATATAATATCATTGATCTAAGGTGACTAAATAGTTTGATACTTAATCTTCAAAATAAATACATACCATCAAACTGTTTTCATATTCTGGGTAAGAAGGAAGGACTGACCTCTCCATACTACCCTATCTTGACATACATACCTACATGTTTTGTATAGAGTACAAAATATCTTAAAATATTCAATTGTTTGTATTTAGGGGTTTCTATTTCTGTGCGTATTCTTTAACTAAACATACCATCGCATGTCTGATAGTTTCCTTGTATTTATTTGTATATTATTATAATTTTAGGGAGAGGACTTATATAATTATTGGCATCAATGTTCATGACTAGAAAAATATGTTGTTAGATATTTTCATAAGAATAATCTTTGAAAGATTTATTATATTCAGACAATGATTTTAGTTTTGATTAACTTCAGCTTATACATCGACGATATGGATCTTAAATTCTTCAACATGTTTGTATTTCATTTTTTATTTTTATAACTATAATAACAACATTATATGAAAAGTTATAAAAATACAGAAATTTCAAGACGACATATAAACGATATTTCATAGTTTGGTGATTTTTTTTTTCCAAAAATTGTAATAATTTGATCTTAGATTATATATGTTTGATAGGTACCTAAAATTATATAACATGTTTAGTTTAAGGAAAATTTAGGTTTTATTAAAAAAAATCGAATATGTACCTACTTTACCTACTCATAAAAGTGCAAGACTTGCAAGACTCTTGCTGCAAGACCAAGACCAAGACCAAGACTATGTATGCAAGACCAAGACCAAGACCAAGACTATACTTGTAAACGCAAGACCAAGACCAAGACCGCGGGTGCAAGACCAAGACCAAGACCAAGACCAAGACCAAGACCACCCCGGTCTTGGTCTTGGTCTTGCATTTGCTCATCACTAGATATATATTGTAAAAGTCTGCAAATTATTAATCACGATATAGGCATTATAAAATTGCATAATTTGTTATATAATTGTATTTGATTTTTCTGAAAATTGTTAATTGTGGCTTCGAACAAACCAATGTAGGTAGGTACATAAGTACATATTTGAAAAATGTATCAAAATCATTTTATTTTTCTTACATATTCGATTGGTTTCTATGTTTTACACAAAATATGATATTCAAATACAATTTGTTATGAATCGAATTCGAAATTGTTTAGAACATTGTTGTAAGTAGGTAACTACATAATACAATATACTGTTTTTCTGTCGGAAAATTCTTAAGATCAATACAATTCAATATACAAACTATTTCCTATAGTCGAATTCGATGTATATATATATATATATATATATATATATATATATATATATATATATATATATAGATCCCACTACATTTTTTGCGTCCGCCAAATATCCGACAGATCGGCGTCCACCACTTCTACTTATTATTTTAGGTTTATGTCAGTGAATTTAGAGCTATTTGTTGCTCACAATCATTGTAGCCATAAGGTTTTTCTTGTAAATTGAAAAATATAAATATTCAGTTTTATCCTATTTTGGTACGTTTGACACGTCATTTTCATACTTGCGTCCATGTGTATATTTTTTGTATATTTTACAAATATCTTCCTATAGTTTTCACGTCCATTTTTTTATCTTTATTACTGCGTCCGGTGTATATTTTTTGTATATTTTATATATTTCTTCATATAGTTTTCACGTCCATTTTTCTATCTTTATTACTACTTCCGGTGTATATTAAAAACTTTCCTATGCATAATTGACATCATACTTGCGTCCATGTGTATATTTTTCGATATTTTATATATTTCGTATATTTTATATAGTTTTCACGTCCATTTGTTCCAGCTTTATTACTACGCCTTCTGTACACAGGCGATTTCTTAGTGTGTACATAAGTGCACTACACTGCCTTCTAAAATTAATAAATATATATTATATCCAAAAAACTTATTCAAAACACTTGCCAAAATACGTTATAATGGTACCTAGTAACTTTGTTAGTAGATGCGTGTTTGTATATAGCGCCAAAATTCGTATATTATAGGATTGTGTGCATAATTTATATGAACGTAATTTTTCTACATATTATCTCATAGTAATACGAAATTTTGCCGATCCGTGATTGTGAGCGACACAGATAGCGCTTCATTGGTATGTGTTAGAAAAGGACAGAACACTGTCCCGGTCCGTGCTTTGCTCCAGACATGCGTATTGAAGACATAAATACTGTCCATAATGAGTTAACATCAACATGCGTACTAACAACATTTTACTTATTATTTGTAAGGATTATTTTACATTAACTTACGTACAATGTTATGACAAACATCTGTGGTGTGATGGTGAAGTTTGTCCGAATGTTCATTAGTGTCAGAGTAAAATTAAAAACATCTTTTGTAATATCAATAAGGATATTAAAAAAAATATATCAATTAAATTGCTCGTTCTATATTATAGGGATGTTTATTTCAATGTCGATGGACTGATATTATCAATTTAACAACTATGTTTTTTTAAATACCTACGATGTTTAGAAACATATTGTGAATTATTGTTCAATTTATTGACAGCTTACTGTTGAGTCCGACGGTGTTTTTATACGCAGTTTTGAAGAAAACTACATTATTATAACATAAGACCATCTCAATATTTTTTCAACGATGTTACACCAACAAACATTTGATCTCCTCTATCGTAGAGTTTTATACAATCGTGTAATCGAAAGGCATGCACAAATTTAAGAGCGTTGAATTTTTTTTTAAATTTTCATATAGATATCAACCGGGAGTATAACATCTAGGATTTTATGAATCTTTTATATATTTTGAAGTACTCGTATATTATACAAATAACAAAAGTTTTTATTTGATTTTTTTGTTGTGATATATTTAGTCAAAAGATAATTTTGTGTTAAAAAATGTTGGGGAAATTCATTATTTAAATATTATATAAAACACACTACATAGGTACCTACTTTGTTTAATGTCACTATTTATTAGATGAAGTACTTACGTACTAGGTACATCATATAAATTTAATATGTACCCAAACATTATTTCTTTCAAAATAAATTATAGAATAAAACAAAATTCAAAGGCTCGCCATTGAAAAAATATATATAAAATTTAAAAATAATAATAAATACTTCCTTGCACCCTGTGCATGTGGCCATTTCATTGCTATTCGACAATTTCATCTAATTTATTTACCTAGTGTTTCCAGCCCCGATAAGCAAGAGTTACGTGAGAAATAATTTTAAATAAATTTATAAACATGAATGTAGATACCTACATAATATATTATAATATTGTGTATAGGCGACTGCCATAGAAATCGTATGAAGCAATGTCGTCACTAAATTCAATTTATGTAAATTTGAGATGTACTACTACAATGTTACTATGTTTTATAGAAAATTAAATTATCTATTTGGATTGTTTCGGTTTTTTTTCGATATTATTAAAAACTTAGGAAATATAGGCAGTTAAACACATAAATTTAAAAAAATGTTTTTCTTAATAAAAAATGTTTGAGAAACTCTGGAATTTTTTTGAAAAAACTCGTTTGAGATTTTGTATTTGTCTATGTTCGTACCAATTTTCAGCGTTCAAGCTTTTATGGTTTCTGAGATATATGGAAAAATAAAGTAAAAATTCAAAAGTTGATAACCCCTGACTGAAATAAAAATTCAAAATTCTGAGTATAAAAGTTTTGTAGGCCTATAACTATTTATGTATTCTGAAGTTTTGGGCTCTGTAAATTGAGCAGATCAAAAGTTATAAGGGGAGACGGACACACACACACACACACCCTCACACACACACACACATGCACGCACGCACGCACGCACGCATGCACGCACGCACGCACAAGCACACGCATACGCACACAAAACTCTTACGAAATATTTTACTCCGAATTCTGAGTAAATCCGTGTATGGAACATATATGCTGTGAAGCCACTATGTTGGTGTTTTATGACTTGGAAAAGCCGTGAAAAAAGTAGACCCTGCATACAATTCTCGCGTATCCTGGCTTGAAACATTGTCGATATGTTAAGAGAACAAAGTTCTCTTAAACAAATCGACAGTTGAAATATGTAATTAAGATAAACGCAAAAAAACAATAAGAAACTAGTTGCATGTAATACATGAGATCCAACTATCGATAACGATAGTATGTTAGTTGAAGAATAAGTACCAAACTATAAACCCATAAATCCAAATTATTGAATATTTTAAGATATTTTGTTTTCTATACAACAGATGTAGGTATGTATGTCTAGATAGGACAGTATGGAGGTCAGTCCTTTTTTCTAACCAGAATATGAAAACAGCATGATGGTATGATGGACGACATTATATAGAATATGATATTTGCTGCGAAGCCTCTAAGTTTGTGTTTTTTGCATGCAATAAGTCCACTTTGGTAGGTATACAAAATGTTCCTAATACGCGCATCTTGGCTTAGTACTGTCGATATGTTTAGATAAATAAATTTTCTTAAACAAATCGACAGTTGGATTACATAAACATCAACCATTATACACAGTTAGTACAACATCTGCCGGGTTTGTAATATTTTTAAATTTTGTTGAAAGTATCATTAACAGATTTTTAATTATCTCAATAGAGACGAAGTTGGAATATTTATTGTAGGAGAACCGGGAAATCAAGGCACCTACAGGGCTTAAATATCATTGACTCCCGACAGAATAAAATCCAATGTTTGCGCATATGCAATAATACAAATATTCGAAAGTATCATTATTATTTATTTTCTTCGCAAATACACGATACTGTGGTGAGTTCGAAAGAGAATGTGTAACAAGAGTTAAGTAATACGATCGCTAATCAATGTGTTATCTGATCTGCGTGACAAACGGGAAGTCTATAATACAAGCCTAAATCCCTTTTACGGAAATGTAGAAATTATGTTTACCACTAACGAATTTCTATTTAAGCCGGGACGCGGCCAATCTATGGTTTGAAAAAAGGTAAAGTAATTATACTCACTCCTCAAAAATTCACTGAAAACCAATGATTTAAATAATATACGGAGTAAATGAAATGACCCTTAACTTGTCACGAACAAATACGCGGCCGTCGATACAAATATTAGATAGACCAAGAGACTCGCGATTTTTTATTTAACACTAGTATCCGTAGGTTATATTCTCTTTGAACACTAGTTGCATGTAACACATGAGATCCAACTGTCGATAGCGATAGCATGTATAGTTGAATAATAAGTACCAAACTATAGACCCTTAGATTATATATAATTCTATGTATAAACCCATAAATCCAAATTATTGAATATTTTAAGATATTTTTTTATACAACACATGTAGGTAAGTATGTCAAGATAGGATAGTATGGAGGTCAGTCCTTTTGTCCTACCCAGAGAATGAAAACAGCATGATGGTATGTATGTATGTTTGGAGATTAATTATCAAACTATTAAGTTTTCTTTGATATCGTGGTATAGGTGACTGCCATACAAATTGTATGAAGCAATGTCGTCACTAAATTCAATATTTATAAAATATTGTTAAAAAAAAATAAGATAGACTACTACAATGCTAATATTATTTATAGAAAATTATATTATCTAGTTAGGGTAAATCGACTTTTTTCGATATTTTAAAAACTTTGGAAATATAGGCAGTTAAACACATCAATTTATAATAAAAAAAATATTTTTTACCACACACAGACACACGAAATGTTCTAAAATAAATAAAACTAGTAGCATGTAACACATGAGATCCAACTGTCGATAGCGATAGTTGAAGAATAAGTAGGTACCAAAATATAAACACTTAAATCGAAATTATAGAATATTTTAAGATATTTTGTTATCTTTACAACACATGTAGGTATGTATGTCAAGATAGGACAGTATGGAGGTCAGTCCTTTTTTCTACCCAGAATATGAAAACAGCATGATGGTATGTATGTATGTTTGGAGATGAAGTATCAAATTATTGAGTCTTCTTAGATATTGTGTATATTGTGTAGATATTGTGTACCATACAAATTGTATGAAGCAATGTCGTCACTAAATTCAATATATATAAAATATTGTTAAAAAAAATTCAGATACACTACTACATACAAATATTATTTATAGAAAATTATATAATCTAGTTGGGGTATTTCGACTTTTTTCGATATTTTTATTTAGACCCTACATACAATTCTCGCGTATCCGCTTGAAACATTGTCGATATGTTAAGAGAACAAAATTCTTTTGAACAAATCGACAGTTGAATCAATATTAAAGAACTAAAACACTGAACGAAAATCAATATTCGATTGAAATCTTGACTATTATAAAACTAGTTACATGTAACACATGAGATCCAATTGTCGATAGCGATAGTATGTATAGTTGAAAAATAAGAAGTACCAAACTATAAAATCATTAATCGAAATTATTGAATATTTTAAGATATTTTGTTTTCTATACAACACATGTAGGTATGTATGTATGTTAGATAGGACAGTATGGAAGTCAGTCCTTTTCTCCGACCCGGAATATGAAAACAGCATGATGGTTTGTATGTATGTTTGGAGATTAATAAAATATATTATAGGCATCGAAAATAAACAGTCACCAAGCTTTAAAATATTCTCATATCATTTATATTAATTTAATGGATGGATGGGTCGATGGCAGAGCGGCTAGCGCGCTGGGCTGGTAATCCAGTGGTCGCGAGTTCGAATCCTGTCTCGACCGATTTCGTTTACCTATAGCACATGCATTTATTTGATTTTTTTAGGGAACGTAGGAAGATGTATATGTACTTGTTTAACAAGGACATATTCATTTTTTATATTTAAAATAAAATATATTAATAAAGATGCCGGTGTGTCGACAAAAATGCGCATGGCATGCTTTTTTATAGGATAATGCACACCCGTTCACCTGCCGATGGTTACCCCACATTGTGTGGAACGCAGTGAGGATCGATCCATGATAGTGTACAGTATGATACCAATGATTAACAATTAAATGAATGAGTTTGTTATTTTTTTATTTATTTACATAAGGTACTAAAAATATTATAATTAAACAATAATAGTAGGTATTCAACAATCATTTCGAAATGAATGTTGTGTACTATTCAATATCATATTCTAAATAATGATAGACGACAATTTATTTATTAAATAACTGTAACACTGAAAGATAATTAATATCAATATGTTAAGTTAATTTTCAACAGATATACATACATATTTAGAAAATAAAACACTGAACGAAAACCAATATTAACATACGATTGAAACCTCGACTATTTTATATTATGAACATTCGATTGAAACCTTGAACAACTTAGGAACTCAAACACTGAACGAAAATGAATATCAACATTCGATTGAAAACTCGTCTATTATAAAATAAGATGATTTTTTAACCAACAGATTTTTAAAATTAGTTGCATGTAACACATGAGATCCAACTGTCGATAGCGATAGTATGTATAGTTGAAGAATAAGTATCAAACTATAAACCCATAAATATAAATTGTTTAATATTTAAAGATATTTGGTTTTCTATACAACACATTTATTTATTTATTTATTTAGGGACAAATACAGTCTTAAAATACTAAAATAGTATAATAAACTATAAAATAAAAATAAACAGACCAATTACATATGTCCACAGATATTAAATATGAAACATTTTGTATGTTTGCCTGTGACGGGAAAGGAAGGGAAGAGAAAAAAAAGGATGGGAAAAGGATTGTGACAGTTAAATTATGTATGTATGTCAAGATAGGATAGTATGGATGTCAGTCCTTTGATCCTACCCAGAATATGAAAACAGCATGATGGTATGTATGTACATATGTTTGGAGATTAGTATCAAACAATTAAGTCTTCTTAGATATTGTGTGTAGGCGACTGCCATACAAATTCTATGAAGGAATGTCGTCACTAAATTCAATTTTTATAAAAATTGTTAAAAAGAATTTGAGATGTGCTAATACAATGGTTATATTTTTTATAGAAAATAAAATTATCTAGTTGCGGTGTTTCGGTTTTTTCAATGTTTTTAAAAAAATTTGGAAATATAGGCAGTTAAACTCATAAATTTTTCATAAAAAAATATTTTTCTTATTAAAAAATGTTTGAGAAACCCTGGATTTTTTTTTAAATACTCATTTGATATTTTGTGTTTGTCTATATTTATACCAATTTTCAGCGTTCTAGCTTTTATGGTTTCTGAGATATATGGAAAAATATACCAAAATTTCAAAAGTTTATAACCCCTGACTGAAACAAAAATTCAAAATTCTAAGTATAAAAGTTTTGTAGGCCTATAACTTTTTATATATTCTGAAATTTTGGGCTCTGTAAATTGAGCGGATCAAAAGTTATAAGAGGGGACGGACACACAGACACACAAAACTCACATAAAATGTTCTACTCCGTATTCTGAGTAAATCCATGTAAAGGAACATATATGCTGCGAGGCCTCTAGTTGATGTTATTAGCATGCAAAAAGTCCACTACGCCATAAAAAATGTTCTTTCGTACACGCATATTGGCTTAATAAGGACGATTCATTCAGAGAATTGAATTCTCATAAACGAATCGACAGTTGGAAAATTAAATTATCTAGTTGGGGTTTTTCGGTTTTTTTCGATATTCAAAAAAATGGAAACATAGGCAGTTAAACTCATAAATTTATCATAAAAAAATATTTTTCTTTACAAAAAATGTTTGAGAAACCCTGGAATTTTTTTGAAAAAACTCATTTTAGATTTTGTATATGTCTATGTTTATTCCAATTTTCAGTGTTCTAGCTTTTATGGTTTCTGAGATATATGGAAATTTTCTATAAAAAATATTAACATTGCAATAGTAAGTAAGTAGGTACGCGCATCAGAGTAACAATAAACAAATTGATAGTTTTATGAACTATGTAAAAATAAAAGTAAGTAGGTACGCGCATGAGAAAGTAACAATAATCAAATCAACATATACCTAGTATGAACTTTGTAAAACTGAAAGTAAGTAGGTACGCGCACGAGAGAGAGTAGGTATCAATACATATATCGACAGTTGTATGAAGTCGTAAAAATAAAAGTAAGTAGGTACGCGATTTTTCAAGGCAATATTTAAAATGCGTTGAATTGTATTCATTTTATCGCGAAGGTCACAGAGACATGGTTGAAGAGTATTGAGCGCGGACGCAAGACGATCGGAGCCATATATATAAATCACCTTCAAAATATACTCCGAACAAATCTCCGTGCGGCCAAGGTCAACATGTAATATTTTGCCGCGGATGCAAAACGATCGGTGGCTTAGTAAAAATATACACCTTCAAAATATACACTGAATAAATCTCCGTGCGGCCAATGGTTGAACTAATAATATTCATTTCAAGATATTTTGATATTTTTTTTGCTTCCATGTAAATTTTTGCCAGTTGATTCTCTATGGTATAAGCAACAGAATGGTAGTTTTTGGCGTGAAAATTATCTTGCGTCCGTATACCGGACGCGAAAAGTTGGTGGACGCAACAACCCTATACGAATTTCACATAGGTGACGCAACAAGTATTGCGGGATATATATATATATATATATATATATATATATATATATATATATATATATATATATATATATATATATATATATATATATATATATATATATATATATATATATATATATATATATATATATATATATATATATATATATATATATATATATATATATATATATATATATATATATATATATATATATATATATATATATATATATATATATATATACATCGAATTCGACTATAGGAAATAGTTTGTATATTGAATTGTATTGATCTTAAGAATAAGATAAATATATATATATATATATATATATATATATATATATATATATATATATATATATATATATATATATATATATATATATATATATATATATATATATATATATATATATATATATATATATATATATATATATATATATATATATATATATATATATATATATATATATATATATATATATATATATATATATATATATATATATATATATATATATATATATATGTTATAATGTTTTTATCTCGGCTTTAAGCAAACGGTAAACTGGGGCACACAGTATATAGAAAGCACACACACACACCGATAGATACCTACACGCAACGTCCAATCATCACCCCGCACAAATATGCTCAGTCGCAAAAACACCCTTCCGTCAAGTGACGTCACTTGACGGAAAGCCTTAGGTGTGTGCGGTCGTGTTTCACGCGCGTTCGTTCTCGCTCGGTTTTCGTTGCGTTCCTTCGACAATGCCCGATGATATTCGGGCGAAACGTCAGGTCTTAAACATTCCTTCTCAGGACTATCTGACACGGGTTAACCCAGAAAATTCTTTTTCATCTTATACCCGTGAAAACCTAAAAGTTAACATATATATATATATATATATATATATATATATATATATATATATATATATATATATATATATATATATATATATATATATATATATATATATATATATATATATATATATATATATATATATATATATATATATATATATATATATATATATATATATATATATATATATATATATATATATATATATATATATATATATATATATATATATATATATATATATATATATATATATATATATATATATATATATATATATATATATATATATATATATATATATATATATATATATATATATATATATATATATATATATATATATATATATATATATATATATATATATATATATATATATATATATATATATATATATATATATATATATATATATATATATATATATATATATATATATATATATATATATATATATGCGGGTCGCAGTTTGCACATGGCCGGTCTATGTGTATTAAAACTTCTTTTGATCAACGATGTGTTAGTAGGCTCCACTGATATTTAATATTTTTTCCGACTACATAAAATCGTGCCGTTCCTCACTCCAAATATAATTTTTTTAAACATGTTTGAATTGAGAGAATATTGAAAAATTATTTATCGTCATTAACCTTCTTCACTTGAACAATATCTATTAAATTTCATTTGCAATAGTCATGGTCATCGTATGTAATATTTTTACTCCTCACTAACCCAAGGGATATAGTGGGCAATATTTAAGGTAATTTTTTTATTGCAGATTATCAACTGGTATAATAGGTACCTACTGTGATTGAATACAGAAAGTTTCATCACAACGTTATCAGTGTGCAAATATTTCAAAGTGACCCTAGAGGAAACTTATAATGTCATATTTTTATTTTTAAATTGCTAAAAAGGGACATCACTTTCATAAAATGACATTGAAGAATAATCAAGCTTTCATAAAAAATTATCTTAATGAAAAATAATTTCATGAACTCATTTCATGAAAATGCTAAAAAATTTCCATACAAAATTTGAATATTTTGTGGAGTGACTTGGCAATGAGGACTGTGAGGAGTATAGCATTGGCCAGAACCCACTCATTTGTATTTTTAAATATTGTTACAAGTAATAATATATAAGTACCTACTCAATTGGCGACTCTAGTAACAGATATACACATACAAACATCACGCCATGTCACTTGTGGTGTAGGCAGAGAGAACCAAACGCCTTTTTCTATCCTGGCACGCATCCAGTAACAAATTGTTTTGTATATTAATTTGATGTTATTCATATCCTTCACAAAATGTGACTTTAATTTACCCCGATACGGGTTTATCCTAGTGATGTTGAATACATTATATTATATTAATTGTACTTTTTAAAATGTATTATTTTATAAATAAATATAAAAATCTTAAAATGCTCCTGCAAATATTCATGCATGAACAAATAATATTAATTACCTACTTAATTGCAAACAATTAATTTTCTGAGCATAGGTAAATTAAATAATTATATTTTTGATTTATTATTTCAATGCAACTTGAATACTAAAATAAATGTATTATGTATTAAATATTTTATTGCTGGTGATAAATACCAAATGTGTAATGCCAGTTACGAGGAATTATCAACATGATACTTAATAATCCTTTACATGTATCAGCTAACCTTTACATGTATCAGCTAACGACTGGCTGCTGAATAAATAGTTCAATAATTTAACCCGGTGTGCCACACGTCACGAAATATTGCACGGTCAACCAGGTGGGTGTGAGAAACCCGAGCGCGACAACAACAAGTCCTGCATACACGGCCGACACCGGATTGCTAAATTTTTGTCGTTGACCAAATATTTGCATCTTTTACTGCAGCTACTGAGAGTGCAGGGGATATAGGGAAGCGGTAACATTAAATATTTTTGGTTTAAAAACCGTCCGGGTGTCACACACCCATAGTGTGGCACGCCGGGTTAATCAAATTATCTTTTAAGTAGTAAGACAACATCGGTGTATCTATATTATGATAATAATATAATTTTCAAACCGGATTTCAGATTTACGAAAAAAATAAACACTCAAACGTTGTAAATAGATACTTAACTAGTTGCCTACTCAACCGGATATCGACAATTACAATATTATTTGTTGTGTAAGACTGCATAACGAAACTATAAAAATTAGCAAATTATTAAGTAACTGTGAGCATATTATAATAACGATCGAATGACAACACAGCTCTAAATAGTGATGGACAAAAACAGAATCGGTCTTAAAGGAATTTGGGTATTATTGTTATGTATCTGTAAAATTCATGGTACAACAGGGGTATCAAACTCAATTTTGCAGAGGGCCATAATATTAAATTAAGAATGTGTAGCCGGGCCAGATTAAAATAAAAAAAATGTACCCACTGAATTATTATAGCATTTTATTTAATTAATTATATAGTAGGTATATAATATAAGGTTGTTAAAAGTCATATCAAAGTTATAAAGGAGGGTAATTATTTTGAGCTCGAGGTTCCAGATACCTGACTTATCTTGTTTTTGGCATGCTCATTCATGTCAGGTATCATATTCGTTGTAATTATTTTAAGAATTGATTGGAGATGTTCATTTGTAAGTTTTGTGCGATGTTAATTCTTATTTATTTTCATGGCGGAAAACATCTGCTCACATAAATAGGTGCTACCAAAAATGCACAGAATGCGTGGTGCATGCTTTTTTTAATACCGGGTAGTTATCCAAACTCTTGCAATATTGTGTATAAAATGTAAGAGCGTTAAACTCTTTTTTTTTCTTTCAAAATACTATCGCGGGCCGTATCTTTGACATGACTGTCATACAACATCGTTTTGACGGACATAATCACGAATATAATTATTGTGATTGAGATGAACTTGACATATAACAATAGAACTCATTGCAGGAATTTTTTTTTTTTTTAATATTATTTTATGAATCATGTGACATTTAAATCGTATATTATTATAAATCATTACGGACCGAGTCAATTTGTTCATTTTATAGTATGTTAAAATTTCATGTGATTTCTTATGGTAAATTAGTAAAATTGGTTATTGGTAATATATGTAGGAAGTATAGAAACCTATGAAAATATTTTGTTGATACAAATATTCTCAATATTGACGAAGAAAAATACATTTTAGATTATAATACGCAAGTAAAAAAAGCGCCTTTTGTTCGGCCTCAGCCTTTCTATGACCGAATACTTAAACGGAGTGCCATTCACATTGGTCTTCTAATATTATATAACTTACCCATCACTAGAGCCTACCGTGGTGATGAAATAATATTTTTTTGTTTTGTTGGAATTATGGCAAGATACATAGTTTGGTACGTACCTACCCATTTACTTTCTTTCGCGGAAATTTCGAATACGATTATATATTTGTATTCACCGTACTTATTCTGTATCTGTAAATTTATTTATCAAATTTAAGATGGATTTTTTCAAAAGTAATATGTTCAAACCATCGCCATCGTGAAGCTTGAAATAAATTTGAAACTGACGCGACCTCTACTGTTCGCTTGGAGTTTTAAATTCGCCGCCAAATCACAGACAGCAACACATGAAAAAAACCAATGTTAAACGTTACATAAAATACGAGAAGTCCCTTGACATAGACCTATTCAGTGACACAAAACATAAACTCGCTCAAAAATTAAAAACAGGAATTTCATAAGATTATCACTTAGGTACGCACAGCACGCATGCACATACCTACACATATTTATACACTCACACACACACACCCTCATACTATACGCACCCTCACACACACATATGATTTTATATCTTGAATATATGACTGTACTTTGTAATATATGTAATATGCTAATAATTGATGTATGGAGATGATAATTGTTATATTTAATATTTTTATACATATATACCTACTATTCTTTGTACATTGTTAGTTTCAATTTGAATAAATAAAAAAATAAAAATAAACGTCAGAAAAAAAATTGATAACAACACATAACCTCGAAAATGTGAGATATAGACAGTCGGAAATAGACACGCGCTTCGTTGTCACGAGCCGCGCTCGTCGAAAAATATCAAGACATCGGTTGGGCCCTGCCCCTGGAACCACGAAGACCTGTCCTGAAGTGCCAGCAATAGACGTCGCAGCACCATTTCAGCGGATATGCTTCCGCGGTCCTTTGGAGTAGCAGATTCTGCATCGGAAAGGGATCCGATGCCATTGATTCATGTTCATCCTGGAGGCGCAACTTGCAGTGTCACTCTTGAGCCTTGCCGCCTTGAGGACACCCGCCCAGCTGCTTCTGTTCCCGATATAATCACTCAACCAGCATCTGCTGCCGTCTAGGACAGGGGGAACATTTCCTAGTATCTTGCCTCCATCAACCAACGACAACGTCCATCCTGACATTGGAGATTTTAGATGGGTCTATGGCAGAGCGGTTAGCGCGCTGGGACCCTTTTCTCTAATCTCGCATGATCGATGTCATATACGACATATTATTAGGTACTTTCGCACGATTTCTAGAATATGCTATTCTTGAGACTCGCATGCGACATAGTCGAATGAAAATCATTCGAGATTTTGACGAGTGGTATAGGACCACTCGACATTCAATGTCGCATGATTTTATCTGTCAAAAATGGTCGCCATATTGCATTTTTTCAAGAATAGGCTAAAAGCCTACCATACGACATTTCATTCGACATTTTTTAGGCGACATAGTTGAATACGACATTTACTGTGCGAGATTGGAGAATATTAGATACCCTGGGCTAGCAATCCAGTGGTCGCTAGTTCGAATCCTGCCTCGACCGATTTCGCACAAGCATTTATGTTTATTTTAGGGAACGTAGGAAGATGTATATGTACCTACTTGTTTAACAATGACAACATAGTCACTAAAAAAAATTGGACAGTAGGTACACGTGCCCATCAAGAACAATAATATTTTTTGTGGCAACAATGTATTCAACTGTGATTTTATTTATTGCCAATTATAGTGTTTCAATTGTACGTTCATTTCGTGATGTCCTAAATTATTATTATTATTATTATCTCAATATTGTGACCTCCTTATTGTGATTAATTTTAGACTGATTTTTTATGATCTTATTTTGTGACATAGGTAATTGTACCGTCTGACATTCGTACATTGACAATTGAAATTTATTTATAGTCAGACCACTATTTCAATTTCTTGACAATTATTTAACATTAAAGAGTGAGCTCGTCCTCCCAACTGGGAGGAAGATATCAAAAACAGTAAAATATAATAATAGTCCTTATGAAGTAGGTACGATAATAATGAACAGGTTGTTTGAAAAACGAGTGGGCTGCTACCAAAGACCTTATAATAATGTAGTATATAAGGTCTTTGGCTGTGACAAACACTAACATTCATAGTAAAGGTCGCAGTATACCACGTCACCCTCTTTCGTTTACCTACATTTTGGATGAAACGATGTTTCTAAAAAAATTATTGTTGTTTCGTTAAAACACATTAAAGTATTCTGCGGTCAATAAATAGGAACATAATTATTGTCTTTTTTATTTACAATCACACATCTCAATAGAGACGATGTTGGGATATTATAGAAGAACCAGGAACTCAAAGAAAAAAAAAGTTTCTCCGTTACCTCATAGATGGCAATAGTATAATTTCGTGTTATTCAGGTGAAATGTTTACACATTATTCAAATATATAGAACATTCAAAAATTACATTGATATATAAGGGAACTCAATAAAGGCATAATTGGTGAACGTTGCGCAAGCGCATAAAGTGCTCACGAAAACCAGCCGATGACAGGTCGTAAGCTCTGTAGGTGCCTCGAGTTCCTGGTTCTTCTATAATATCCCAACTTCGACTCTATTGAGATGTGTTATTGTCAATAAAATAAATCATTTGACTCCCGACAGGGAAAAAAATCCAATGTTTGCGTAGGTATATTATGCAATTGAAAAAATATATTCGATAATTATTGTCCATAGAAGATTTGAAGTAAATAACTCAATTTCTCCACACAAAAGTCATTTTATTTCGAATTCGACAATGTCTGAATGCATTTTTGACGAGTATTAATCTATTGTAACAAAAATTCTAACAAATTATAAAAAAATTCAAGTTTTGACAGATGAAATCACAGAGAAGAAATCAACGAATAATATGTATTAATGTATTTGGACCCGGACCAAATTTCGGAAGATATCCTGTAGGAATGTTGCCACTTAATGGTGTCCTTTTATAGATCGGAGCTCCTCGTCGCTGTCGGTGGGCCTCTTCATGATTGTATTGGTCATGCGGAGTTTGTCAAAACCTTAAGATATTCTGTCATAATTACGGTGGCTTACTTTTGAAGATTCATTAAGTTTATTTGTTAGTTTCAGAGATCTTGGTCACACATCTGACTCTCTCATCTTCTTTTCACATTCGTCGATTGTTCTTTTTGCAATGTGGTGCCGAGATTGCTAATCTAGAGAGCTCCATGGTTACTCTTCGTGATATGCATTTTTTGTTGCTCGCTTAGCTTTCTTTGAAGGGGCCGATTACATTATCATATACAGATCGGGTCCCGGTGGAAGTAGCAAAGTTGTGTTACTCAAAACGTCACTAGAAACAACAAAATGTAGATACCTAACTACCTGCAGACCTGCAGAGTGAATGTACATAGGTAAAACGTCCCTAGTTATGTATAACAAAAAATGTACCTACCCGCAGAGTGCGTTTAATAAGGTGCATCTTGTCTCGTTAGCAAAACCAGAAACTGAATCGTTTATCAGGAAGTGCTCTACCTATATACCTACCTAGATATTATTATGTTTGTAGATAAGTATACCGACATAACTACATAATATAATTGTATAGTGAAAGTGATTTCAAGGTAGGCAATGACATAAAAGTGAAAACATGTCGATGAACTTAATGCACGTCATTATTATTTTAGTCGCCCATTACATCATTCAACAACTAGTTGCAAGTAACACATGAGATCCAACTGTCTATGGTGATAGTATGTGTATAAGTTATTTTTTCTTATTATTTTTTTGATTTATGTATTTATTTATTTGCTCACTTATTTGTTTCTTTATTTTATTTTTGTTTTATGAATTATGTATATATTAAAATTACCTATCTGAATTCGTCAACCTCAGATAAACCCTGAGGGTTTCGATGGTTGACTGTATCTTTGAATTGTAAATGTCATTAAAAAAAATGTAGGTACACAAAAATCCGTGTACCTACCTATGTATGCTATAAATAAAAATAAATTAACGTAACAAGCTATAAAACCATATATCCAAATTATTTAACATGTAAAAATATTTTATTTTCCTATATAAAAAATGAAAGTGAGCATAGGATTATGTGGAGTTCAGTCCTTTTTTGCTACCCCGATAAGGTAAATAGCTTGATGTTCTGCATGTATGTATGAAGATTAAATATCAAACTATAATGATAAGTTGATGTGTATTCTGTCATATAAATGGTATGAAACGATGTCGTCACTAAAATTTCACATGTAGGTATTGTTAAAAAAAGTTTGAGGTGTAGGTAGGCACCTACTGCTATAATAAAAAAATAACACTTTTATTTATTTATTTATTTTATTTATTTATTTAATATTGCTTCTCGGGCAACTAACAGGTACAATGTCAAATATTAATTTAACACGCACCCAATAACAAGTTGCCACATTCTGGAGACTTTCACAGATCCAGACTGAAAACACAATTAAAAACTGTGTCTCCACCGGGAATCGAACCCGGGACCTTTGGCTCAGCAGTCAGATATCTAACCAACTGAGCCACGAAGGCCGACTATATAAAAAGGAATAACACTTTTTATTTTCATTTTCACTTTATGATCTCTTTATTTCTTTTTTCTCTTGCTTTATTGTTTTTTCTATGTAGGTACTTATATTTTTTCTTTTTATATTTTTTACAACGAAAAATGTTTCTGTTTACTTAAGATGACGTATTTATGTTTTTTACTTTTTTGATGTAAATGTTTTTTTAACCGTTAAATAAATAAATATAATGTAGGTACCTACATACACATTTTTAATATAGGTAGGTACCTATACTTAATTACATTATCTAGATAGGGTATTTTGATATTTAAAAAAATGGAAATATAATAGGCAGTTAAACACAATTTTGTCATAGAAAAATATTTTTCGTAATAAAGTTTAAGATAAAGTTTAAGATGTTTCTATTCTATTAATGCAATTTTTCTCATAGTTTCTGATATATGTGATAATATAAAATAAGAATTCAAATGTTAATAACTTCTGACTGGAACGAAAATTCAAAATTCTGAGTATAAAAGTTTTGTATGACATTTATTCCATATATTCTGAAATTTTGGTCTCTGTGCACAAAGTGGATCAAGTTATAAATAAGGGACACACACACCCTCATACACTTACACAACCTGACATTCACAAACACGGACACACTACATAAATGTTCTACTCCAAATTCTAAGTTCATCCATGTATATAACATAATATATACTGCGAAGCCTCCAAGTTAGTGATTTTTTTTCAAAGTTGGAAAAAACATGAAAAAACAAAACGTAGTTCTGGCCAATAGCCATAGGTATGTATCTAGCTACAAAATCTCGCGGATCTTGGCTTGCAACTAAATAAATTATTTTGAACAAATTGACAATTGGAATATATGCTGCAAAACCTCTTAGTTGATGATTTCTGACTTCAAAGATGAAAAATCCACGAATAATGTGTATCTGGCCATAAATATGTCACGGATCTTGGCTTGAAATTCTCTTGAACAAACGACAGTTGGATTATTATTATAATATCTAAAGCAAAACGCATCAAATCAGCGTTAAAAACAGGTAATAAACGACAATAAATTTAATAAATCATTTATTTGTACAAAAATATGGTGAAAGTATTTATAGTTTTAAATACTGACATCTAGTCATAAAATGTAAAAGCTTTTAGCAGTCCAAAATTATAAATACTTCTTTTGTAGAATTTACTTTACCATTTGCTGTAATACCGACTGGTTTCCGATTAGCTATGGAGTAAAATGATATAGCTGTTTCATTTTTTACCTATATAAAAAGAGAAGGACAATACTAAAAGGGAGAATACATTTGGTGTTGGTTGTACTAAAATGTGTTTTCATATGTACTAGTAAAAAAAGCAATACATTGAATTGGTATAGATTTTTGTATAAGTGGTTATCTTTTATAACCATTTTTTGTTTAATGACGAGTTCTTTGTAAATTTTGTTCTTCAATTCACCACTTTCGGTATGTGACTGTTTCCGTAATTTTGGCGAATTGTTCCTAGAATCGATTAGAGGAAAATATGTATTTAATTTAGAAATCTGACTTTGTTTAAATTTGTTTATAAACATATTTAATTTAGTGTATTAATTTTACAATGGTACAGTTTTTGTGAATAATAGTTAAGTGTATAAGTAATTTTCATTAAAAATGATTCTCAGGTGATTAATTAGTGCTGTCACTGATTGACAGTTCTAAGAATTTTTGTTTACATTTTGCAAGAAAGTATTTATTTGTAAACATAATATTAACCATGGTATTCATTTATAATTGAATGAATATAATGGAAAAAGGTGATCTGGGCGAGTCTTCTTGCAGGAAAACTGCTAACAACGACAAAATGTCGGACAGAGAACGACCTTTGAAAAAGGCAAAATTCGCTTGGCAGGTCAAAGGGAGATACCACCTCAAAGAGCAAGAATCTTCAAACGAAAATCATGCGTCGGAAGTAGAAACTCAAATTTCAGAGACGAATGTGCCGAAAGACAACAAACTGATGAATGCAGATTCAGAAATATCATCAAAAACAGAACAAAATCTGGAGATTTTGGGTGATTACTTGTTGAAGCAAGATTTCAATATTTTGGACCCTCTCCTTTCCGATTCCAATTCTGTTTCTGAAAAAATTGAAGAATACAAAGCTCCGGAGAAAGACGAAGATCTTTCAGTCTCGTTGACCGATGAATTATTAACCTATCCTAAATATACAGCATCTAAAGGAAATGTATCTATGGGTTGCAGCAGTGATAGTGATGCTTTTTCTAATGAAACTGTAACATTCAATGAACACGAAAGTGACCAAGCTCCTTGTCATCCTCCATCAATGATACACCAAAGAAATTTCAAAACTGAAGATCAATATTTAGCAAGATGGCAAGCAAGACAGGTTAGCATAACAATAAACCTATCTAATTATTTTTTTATGGTTCAGTATAAATTTGTAGGAGTTACAATGCTCCAATATTTATTAATTATTTTTAGACAGGGTATAATAAAATTTCCACCTGATTATTTAGTAAAAAAACGAGTGGGTTGTGGCCAACACTAAACTCTTCACACCATAGTAAGCATTCATTTTTGCTTCTTGAAATGTTGACAATCTCTAAATGCATTTTTATGAAGTACATTTCTATTAATATTTATTAATTATTTTTAGACAGGGTATAATAAAATTTCCACCTGATTATTTAGTAAAAAAACGAGTGGGTTGTGGCCAACACTAAACTCTTCACACCATAGTAAGCATTCATTTTTGCTTCTTGAAATGTTGACAATCTCTAAATGCATTTTTATGAAGTACATTTCTATTAGATTCTTAAACAAATATAACATTCCCAGCTGAGGACAAAAGTTTTCACAATGCACCATACAAGAAGAGTTTTGGCAGGAAACAGAGTGAATGGAGCACTGAAACCAGTTATGAATGACCGCAAGATATCTAAGGATGCTAAAGTTGCCATTCATAATGCTATCTTAGTCCCAACCTTGACGTATTCAAGTGAAACCTGGAAATGGCAGAAGTCGCACGAAAGCAGAATAAATGCAGTTGAAATGAGATCACTAAGAAAAATCTGTAATAGAACGATGTATGACAGGGTCAGAAATGAGGACATAAGAAAAGAATGTAAGATAAAGAAAGACGTCATTAATAGAATGAGAGTGAACACATTGAGATAGTTTGGCCACATGGGGAGAATGAACGAGGAATGCCTGACGAAGAAAATATACATTGTGGACAGGAATGGAATGAGAGGTCGGGGTCGCCCAAGGAAGGAATGGTACGTCCATGTGAAAGGTATTTTGAAAGACGGAAATGTTAGAAGCGTTAACAACAGACTGTATGTAGGCGTGGCGAGGGATGTGTGCCAAGATAGAAAAATGTGGTGTTCGGTTCGGAACATGGTGTGATGGTATGTATGTATAAACATACATACAAGCAAACGCGATTTACTAGGCAAGCAAATGAGCTAAACTTCTCTGTGCCTATAATGAAAACCTCGTTTGGACAGAAACGTTTTAGAGTCATTGCTCCTAGAACATTCAATAAGCTCGATAAAAAAATTAAGTGAACGAAAATAGTCATGCATTTAAAAGTAAAATAAAGGAATGGCTCTTAGTATCAAGCAGACACTATGCAGAGGAGATTTTTCACCCATAGCTTTCAACCCCATACTTTACTCTGCTTTAAGTATATTAGTGCATTTTTTATATTATGTTTTTTATTTGTAATATTATCACTTTTTATGTATGATTGATGTTGGCATCAACTAATACAGTATCACTGTCTCAAGATGCATTGGCCCCGGCACAATTTTATTTGCCTAGCGGGTCATTGCAGATTGAATAATTACTGTAATGTCTATCAGTGTATGTATAAATAAATAATTATAACAGTTAACAAATTAGACTTCTTTTCATGTATTCAACTGTCATTGTTTTCATTGTGTTAAATGATTATTGTATTTTTTTTAAGTAATACCAAGTAACAAATTAGCCTTCAATTATTGAAGCATGTCTTCTAACAAATGTAAATGTCTTTCGATTCAGGATAAATGGGATATCATTTATAGCATTGAGTGTTTTAAGAAACAATTTACGATAGGCTCAATATAAAAATTTTAAACATCTAGAGCAGTTTTTTTGATTTTTTTCAGAAATAATGAGTTGATTTATTTAGAAAGTTTTTATTTATACATAAGTATATATTACATTAGTAGGTGTAGGTATAATATTTACCTATCTGTACCTAACTCTAACCTGATATAAAGTGTAACGGTTATAACAAGTAAATGTAGTTAGTCCCTTCGTGCTCAATTGTTTTTTACAATCGTATATTCACAATAAAGATATTTTCATATTACCTAATTCTGTTTTATAATTTGTTTTGGATATGTGCAATATTTTATGTAAAAGGATATTTGAGCTCTAAATTAGTAAATATCAATTAAATTATCCATGCGCAAATCTATATATATATATAACGCTTCTAAAATCTATATACCTAGTAACGCTTGTTATAACACTTTTCAATATTTGGCAGTTTGGTGTTGACGTTTGTATATATATAATATACTTTCTTCGTTAATGTTTTTGAACTTCTCTTGCACGTGTGTTTATATCACAATTTCACACTCTCTTACTATATTAATACATGCTAATCTAAGATTATTTTTGTATAATAGGCATGCTTCCTATTCAAAAAGCATAAATCATATTCGTCGGTCATGTTAAAAACACAGCATGTGACCCTCGTACCATAATGATACACCCCGTTACCAGGATTTATTTCTCAAGATTTTTACAAAATAGGCGATGCCGTTTTGTGCGTTGTAAATTGCACGCACTATGACACCCGACATAAAAGAAATTATCAAGATCGAGTCTAGTATCCGAAAGTCAAGATAAAGTAATAACCCTTTTTTATTATTTAAGTAGAAAATATTGATAATACTATACTAGCAGCAACATATATGATGGCCTTTCTGACAGTTGGGTTCTTATGAAAATTTGTAATTATTGACAGTAAGGGTACAAATGCGGTAATTTATAAAGTAGATGTACACATTGAAGGATGGTATTTGTTATGGTATTATTTTTATTTTACGGAACTTCATGAAATGTCGAAACATTCATGAAATGTTAAAATGGCCATGATTCCTTGCCGCAAATATACCCATTGTAAAAGGACCAAACAAATGTACAGTCCCTGATCTAATTACTAGCCCACCCTGGTATATTTGGTACATTATGACTTTTTCCTCTTGTTATTAATACATATCTTAATTTATGCAAAAACAAAATATTGAATATTGTTTTGGATATATTTTATGGTTCATTTTAATTGTTGGCAACACTAATTTATTATTAGGTTGGCAACATTTACACATGAAATATGACATTAGTGTTTTCTATAGGATTTGTGTTTTGTTGTCTGGGCAGTTCGGTTGTGTCTTCGTTTAAGTTTAGTGGTTAATTTGGTGTTTTTTTCTACAAAAAACTGTGTTTTCTTTTTTCTACGCATTTTACAATAAGTTTTGGACTATTAATTCATTTATTTTTTATTTTGTTCTATAGAAATTTAGTTTGAATTCCGTCCTAATTATTTACACGTGGTTTTAACCTTAAATTTCATTATGGGCAAGGCCAAAGATATTAGTGTTGAAAAAAAGCAGTAGTGGAACACCTTTTGACCAAAGAAAATGTTACTATAAGTGAAATAGCAAAAAAATGTAACATATCAAGGCGTACAGTAAGACGAATTAAAGAAAAATTGACAAATGGGCTATCATTGGATGCTCAGAGGCATGGTAAATGTGGACGTAAAAGGATAATGACACCTAGGAATGAAAGGAAATTGGTGAAAATCGTTAAAGAAAACAGATTTGCTACCAATACTACATTGACTGATAAATTAAATGAGGCGGGAGTAAAAGTAGCCACTATTACTGTCCGTCGAAGTCTCAATAGACTAGGAATGAAAAGTCGAAGGCCAGTACGAAAACCCAAATTGACGGATAATATGAAGAAAAAAAGGTTGGAGTGGGCTAAACTGTATTCCGATTTCTCAGTTGAAGATTGGAAAAGAGTAAGATTAAAAAATATATTTGATTATGCTTTATTATTTTTTTAGAAATATTCATTAAATTCTGTCTAAAATTCTGGTTATTTGTAGGTATGCTTTAGTGACGAGTCAACGATCGAAATACTGACACAAAAGGCACAGTATGTTAAAAGAACTTCATCTGAGAAGTACAACCAGGACTGTGTAATTAAAACTATCAAACATCCTCCAAAATTAATGTTCTGGTCAGTTATTAGTGGTAAAGGTCTTGGCCGGCTGTACATTGTTGAGGGCATAATGAAACAGGACCAGTACCAAAAAGTCATTGAAACTCGACTGATGCCTCAAATAAAGGAATGGTTTCCACATTCGGGCGATAAATTTATATTTATGCAAGATGGAGCTCCATGCCATACAGCGAAATCTGTAAAAAAACTACTTGAAACCAAAAAAATCCCACTTCTAAACTGGCCGGGGAACTCCCCTGACCTCAACCCCATTGAAAATGTGTGGGAACTATTGAAGAGGGAAATA
Source organism: Molanna angustata (assembly GCA_963576475.1). Classification (NCBI taxonomy): domain Eukaryota; kingdom Metazoa; phylum Arthropoda; class Insecta; order Trichoptera; family Molannidae; genus Molanna; species Molanna angustata. The sequence continues at coordinate 21,141,027 of OY754977.1, forward strand.
TCTAAAGAAAATGTTACGAATAAGACCCAATTAATCGAGAAAGTGATATGGCATTGGAACCATAATGATCATTTGAAAGAAATGGCTCTTAAATGTATCGAAAGCATGCCAAGCCGTTTGCAAGCTGTGATAAAAAATAAGGGAGGATCCACAAAATATTAAAATAAAGTACTAAAGAACTATTATTTTTTTTAATTGTTATTGTTTTTTGTTTAAAAATATGTATATTCACCCAAAGTTTTAAATACACAAATATATTTTTATAAAAATGTGAGTTTTTAAATCCAAAAGTCATAATTTACCAAATTTCCTAGGGTGGGCTAATAATTAGATCAGGGACTGTATGTTCGTAATAAATTACAAATTTAGTAGTGATTTTGTGTATAGCAAGCTAACACACCCAAATTTTTTAATGGCCACAGAGTAAATCCTGATTGACACCCCTGATATTCGTCATTCTATCCTATACTTACTAGTAAAATGCCGAATGCTCAAATTGTCAAAATTAATTATTTTGTAATAATTAATTGAGAAAATAATCTGGTAATAATTTTATAAACTAGGTACTTATATACAAAACTCTTCTCCAACCAGTCCTGACATACGGAGCAAAATGTTGGTGACTGACTAAAAAGGACGAAAAAATGTTATTGGTATTCGAAAGGAAGATATTAAGGAAAATCTTTGGCCCAACTAACGATGGAGGGGCCTGGAGAATACGGTAAAATCATGAGCTAGAGGCAATGTACAAAGAAACAAATGTAGTCGAATTTATTCAAAATTCAGCGCCTACGTTGGCTTGGACATGTATGCCGGATGAATGATGACCGTATTCCTAAAAAGGTATTAGACACCTGTCCCGAAGGCAGAAGAAGTAGAGGCAGACCTAGGTTGAGATGGCTGGACGATGTGCTGTGTGATATAAGAGAAATGGACCTGATAAATTGGAGAAGACTGGCGGTGGACAGGGAGGTATGGAGACAATTTCTGGAGGAGGCCAGGGTCCGTAGCGGACTGTAGTGCCAGTGATGATGATAGATGTATGATGGAAATTAATCCTAGAATTTTTTTTCTTACCTAAATCTTATTCTTTTGAAATGTGATATCATCTTTGGTCCCTCTTCCACCCATTCACAATTGAGCGCATTTTCGGTTTTCTCAATTTCAACACCCGTTCACAGTAAACTATCAACATACACGAACCAGTCGCTTCTCAAAATCTTTAAAATAAAATAAGCATTAATGCTTGTGCTATGGGTGAACGAAATTGGTTGAGGCAGGATTCAAACTCGCGACCACTGGATTACTAGCCCAGTGCGCTAACCGCTCTTGCATCGACCCATCTATTCTATACCCTTACCAGAGTACAAGAACTTGTGTGTAAAGGAAACATTTGAAAACAAAAATGTATATGTACACCACTATTGCTATACATATATAAACTTGATTTACTATACTATTCACATTTGAATAGTTTCACTATAATATAGTATTATTGTGACCTTGTTCTAGATAGTAACTTTATACAATAATATTCTGTATTCAATTAATGTCATACATATTAAATATGTTATCATATAGAATATTAAGTACCGCAGTTTCTTAAAAGAATTCATTGTGTACCTATTTCATTTGAAATTATCCCCTTGAATAGATAGTGTGTTCCGTCTTTCAAATATCTATCCTTTAAATAACACTTTATTTTTTTCCAAGTTGTAATTCATTACGCTGTCTTAGTGTCAACCTTGACATATGCAAGTGAAACCTGGACATGACAGAAATCTCAAAAAGCAGAGTGAATGCAGTTGAAATGAGATCGCTAGAATTTGTAATAGAACTAGTTGCATGTAACACATGAGATCCAACTGTCGACAGCGATAGTATGTATAGTTGAAGAATAAGTACCAAACCCATAAATACAAATTATTTATTATTTTATGATATTTAGTTTTCTATACAACACATGTACCTAGGTAGTCAAGTTAGGATAGTATGGAGGTCAGTCTTTTTTTCCTACCCGGAATATGAAAACAGCATGATGGTATATGTATATTGTATGTTTAGAGATGAAGTATCAAACTATTAAGTCTTCTTTGATATTGTGTATAGGTGACTACCATACAAATTGTATGAAGCGATGTCGTCACTAAATTCAATTTTATAAAAATTGTTAAAAAAAATTTGAGATGTACTGCTACAATGTTAATATTTTTTATATAAAATTAAATTATCTAGTTGGGGTGTTTCGGCTTTTTTCGATATTTTAAAAAAAAATGGAAATATAGGCAGTTAAACTCATAAATTTATCTTAAAAAAAATACTTTTCTTAATAAAAAATGTTTGAGAAACCCTGGAATTTTTTTGAAAAAACTAATTTGAGATTTTGTATTTGTCTATGTTTATACCAATTTTCAGCGTTCTAGCTTTTATGGTTTCTGAGATATAGGGAAAAATAAAATAAAAATTCAAAAGTTGATAACCCCTGACTGAAACAAAAATTCAAAATTCCGAGTATAAAAGTTTTGTAGGCCTGTAACTGTTTATATATTCTGAAATTTTAGGCTCTGTAAATTGAGCGGATCAAAAGTTATAAGGGGGGGACGGACACACACACACACAGACATACACACACACAGACACACACACACACAGACACACACACACACACAGACACACGAAATGTTCTACTCCGAATTCTGAGTAAATCCGTGTATGGAACATATATGCTGCGAAGCCTCTAAGTTGGTGTTTTTTGACTTCAAAGTTGGAAAAGCCGTGAAAAAAGTAGACCTCTCCATACAATTCTCGCGTATTCTGGCTTGATACATTGTCGATATGTTAAGAGAACAAAGTTCTCCTGAACAAATCGACAGTTGGACAATGCACGACAGGGTAAGAAATGAGGATATAAAGAAAAAAATGTGAAAAAATATGTGAATCATGATTTTCCATTTTTCCATAGTTATAAAGAGTTAAAACAATATGTAGAAAATACAAAATTGCAAATATGTAACAGTATATAAATGTGCACAAATCATGGCTCTTGGGCCTCTCTGCGTGACTTATACCATTGTTACATACATCGCTTGATATGTTAAGAATGACGTCTTTATTTAGCGTTTATCACCCAATGTAACCATGTATTATTGATTTTTCAAAAGATTATGGCCCAAATTATAGAATAATTCTCAAGACCGTTCTCCAAATGTGTCATCTCAAGACCATCTTGAGATCATGCTCGAAAATCCGTGTTAAAAGTAAAATACGTACGCAGTCTCATTCAAGAAAGCGTACTCGAAAAAAATGTGGACGCAGCTCTATAAATAAGTACTTTTTCTTGTAAATGGCAATAATTTCAGCATTGTTATGTTGGTAGCAATGAGTTGGAATATCTATTAATAGATATTTTGACATTTCGTTGCCTTGGTAATCTTCGAAAGTGTAGAGAAATTTATACATCATAATATTATGATACCTGATTAAATAGTGAAAATGTCGGCCATTTTATTCGGAAGCGGAACAAAATACTTCTACGTTTATCTGTCATATAGCATATTATGGGAATGTGTGTAAATACAGTCAATAGATCCAGGAAAGGCAGTCATTTCAAAATATGATACAACATACATAGAATAACAACATAATATTTACTAGATGTACCGGAAAGTTTATAAAATCTTACAAAATTTTATTCACATAATTAGTTTATGAATGATTGTATGTAAATTACTCCCGGTAGGTTTTAAATAAGATTCTCGATCCATTTTAGTACCGCTAACAATGTAAATGTTAAAAATAGTAATTAATGCGAAATTCGTCCTTGTCTATATGCGTCTCTTTTTCGTGAAAAGCGCTGTCTCCTCTCTCATTGAGACCGTGCTCAAGACAGCGGGATAGCTGTCTCGAAGCAATCTCAACTCTTCTTTACATTTTGAGACCGGTCTTGAGATCAAGCTCAGTGACTTTTGTTTCTTTAATACTATTTTGGTTGAGAACATGTTCTCAAGACCAGTCTCAAGCTAGAGAACGAATCCATAATTCTGGCCTATGTCTTTTGTAAATAAATTGTAACTACTTAAGTATTTATTATTTATGCTGTTGTATTCTATAAAATAAATTAATACCTAAATAAATATTTGAAATTCCACATAAAATTTATATAGTTATTCATTTGCATAATTATTATTATATGTAGTTATGTATTTATTTATAATTATTCCTGTCTACTTGTAAATAGAACAAAGAATTAGTTATCCTTCAACATTAGTTTTTTACATTCAATATTGTCGTATAACACAATCTGGACAGTGTTTGTTATGTTAAATATATATAGTGTGGAACGGGAACAATCAACTGCTATCCCTAGAACAGGATTTTCTAGCTGGGCAGCAGTAATCTACTTATTGTTGTTATAAATATGGTGTGATAAAAAGTAAATAAATAAATATAATATTTGTGTTTATATTACAGATTGCTAAAGGATTCGTCGACAATACAATAAACCGAGTTTTGGATTCTTGGTTGGTTGCTCCTCTTCCGCACACTTCTGATGACTCCCATAATTTAGCTTTGGACGTTGCTGAATTTCTGGACTATTTACCCGAAAGTAATAATGTAGAAAATGAAGGTATATTAATGGCAATATCAGCTCATGGATTACAAAACAATCAAAGCACACCGAGAAATATCGATTCTAGATCACAAAACAGAAATATTGGATCCAGAATTACAATAGCCATATCTGAATGTGTCTCCAGGAATGAAGATTCAAACGGTAATGACGATCAACTACAAAATCACTGCTGTTCTTTAATGAATCAATGTCACAATTCTGATGAGCAATCGTCTGTACAAAATGAAAACAAATCGTCATCCTCATCCAGTGTAGAAGACAATCAAAGCAATTCTGAAGGTTCTAATAATGTTCCATCTGCACACAATAACCGAAATGAAAATTCTTCATGGAGACATGTGGCTCAACCGTGCACTTGTTCACACGCCACCAGGAGAACAAAAGTGACGCCAAACATTCCGTTTCATAGAAGAGATAACTTAGACTATTTGACTGACTCAATTACCACACACGAGGCATTTCAATTACCCGAAACAATGCCAGATTTAATACCTGAAATAGTTAAAAATGAAACACAAAATACTGAGGAAATCCCAACATCTAACATTACCGATCAAATGGACGGCCCTAATTCAGAATCAAACCATTACCAATCTACGGATGAAAACAATCAAGATTTTGAACATTTTGATTTCATGGATGCAGCAGTTTCGTTTGCTATACAAAATAAAGGATTAACGTCATTCAACAGTGTGGACTACGGTTAATTTATATTTCCTAAATTAAATATAAAACTCATCATATTTTAAAACTTTATGTCAGTAGATGTGTTCGCACAAATATGTTCGCAGTAAGTACATATGTAACAATATTATTTTTAAATATCTAAGGATGTTTGCATCCTGAATAGATAGGTACATAATTAAGTTAATATTATGTATTATACTGTGCCATTATATTATATTGTCTTAAAGAGATGCAACACATGTACATACATCAGTATGTATTATGTAATTCCGATGCATATCATTATGTGTATAATTTTTTTGATTATGCAAAAATCCTAAAGTATATCATTTAGTTTACTTTGACATGCATTATTTTAAATACTTATTATACAGTACATACAATATTCAAGTATGGTAAAGGCACCATTAATAAGATACACTTACCAAATTGATTTTTATCAGAGTGTAAAATTACTGCTTAGTAACAATTTATACATTTTGACTTCATAAAAGTTTTGTATATAATCATTATTGTATTGACACTAAGCAGTCATATTTATAAAAATATATAATATCCTAGTCGTTAAAAAATTATCAACAACACAACATGAAATCATAAGAACAATTCATGCTTTATTTCATAAGAATATAAATTTTATCAAGGGCGTAGTGACAATACCTTCTAACTTACATAGACAAATTTTTACACAAAGTGGAAAAAACGTTTCATTTCGTAAAAACTTTAAAATTAATGAATCTATTTAAGTATATAAAAAGTTTACAAACATAGAAACCTGAAGTTTTGATAATATACCAATATATTTTACAATAGTTAAGTACATAGGTATATGGTTAGATAGGAGGTATTGGCTTTGCATGTTTAGTGATTTTACGAAATTGAATATGCGAGGTTTTAACTAAAAAGACAATTACCATCAAATAATGTTTTATTTAGTATATGAAATACTTTAACTAGGACAAAAGTTGGAGCTTTAAACATTCTTCTTATCAGTTTCAATCCTGGGATTGGTTCATAACAGCTATGGCTTCCTCTCTTGTACTCCACTCCGCCCTGTCCTCTGTCAGCCTCTTCATCTCCACGTAGCTACTACAGCACATGTCGTTGATCACCTGGTCCATGTAGCTCTTTCTTGGTCGGCCTCTATAGTTGCTGCCCTCTACCATTCCCTCCGCAATGGTTATGAGCAGACCCGGGTGCCTCATGTTATGGCCAATCCAGTTGGATCGTCGTTGGGCGATTCTTTTGAGGAGTTGCCTTGTTTCCCCGGCTCTGCTCAGCACCTCACAATTTTGGATGTGGTCCGACCAGTGGATCTTCAACATGCTTCTGTAGCACCACATCTCGAATGCAGACAGGTGTTCTTTTTCCCTCTGGCCTACGGTCCATGTCTCACAGCCATATAGCAAGACACTCCAAACAAAGGTCTTAGTGAGGTTTTTCCTTATTCTTAGGTCGATATTGGTGGATTCGATAATTTTTGATTTTTTATTATATGCTATCTTAGCCTGTAGGATCCTGCTTACAATGTCTGCATTTGAACGCCCATCTTGTGATATACGGCTGCCCAGGTAGACGAATTCCTTTGTTTGTTTTATGGTTGTATTATTGAGAGTTATATTTATAAGCGTTTGCTCTCTTCCTACAGCCATACATTTTGTCTTCTCTTTTTCCAATAATCATGGTTATTGGTACATTAACAAGAAAAAATCTTAGTAATTCAATTTTGCATTCATACGTAATGTTAGTTGTCATAGAATAAATAGCAGTCTCTTGGCAATACCTCTTTTAGTTGTTGTAGGTGATTTAATCTAATGAAAGCAATATGGATCGGCACTGCATGTAGATTAGAATAATTTACCAAACTCAGTTTTTTGGGTCTTTTTGGCAACTTAGTCCAATCATCATCGAAGTTGATTTTATAGGAGATTTTTTTTTATTATTATTAGAGGGTGTTCTTATGCAATGCGACCCTTAGAATCTTTTGTGCTCCCCCCTACTTGCTTACCGGGTTTCCTGTTACAGCATCCCCTCGAGTCCCAGCCCTCTGGAAGTTTAGGACCCGCAGGGGATTCAATGAGGGTATGGATCCAATGTCCATTTGGGGCCTGCCCAAGGTCCTCATTCTAACTTTTGTCACAGCATCACACTGCACGAGGAGGTGGTGTGGCGTTTCTGCCCCCTCCCTACAGAATCTGCATGTGCTGTCTTCTTCTAGTCCTATTTTCCGCAGATGTTCCCCAAGTCTACAATGGCCTGTGAGGAACCCTAGGAGATAGTGCCCTCTGAACTATATTTTATTACCCTTTGATCAATTACAACCGGATCTCTGGCTTTTCGGCCTTGTCTTATACTGCTGTATCTCAATGTCGATTTGTCACTTTAATCCTTTACAAAATTGTGATCTACGTGAATGGCTTCATAGGGAGAAGGTTTCTTTCGTGCCTCTTTAGTCACAGTTAGATTTCTCTATTCTTTAACTTCCTTTCTATCGCAGCGTGCACTAATCACTCTCCATTGGAGTATGACTGGGCTCTAAATACTTCTGCGTTATACTCATATTGTGTTCAACACTCATGTTTAACAATAACTTCGACATTGTGCTATTTCTATTTTGGTACATGCATCCATGGGAGTAAATAACTATGAGCATACTTTTAGGCAAAAAATATTTTTCAATATAGTTACTTGTATTAATATTGCCCATTGCATGCCCACTACAGATGTCACACATGTCTTTTTTCAAAGTGTATAAGGACAGGTCTTTGTCTTTGAACAGTCTTTCGAATGCGAAACAACATATTGGCTCGTCATTTTCAACACAGTGTTCCTTGTATCGACTGTGCAAGTCACTACGAGGTCGATAAATAGGGTCTAAATAAAGCTTTGAGGATTCTTTTCTCGCATAGTGAGACGGTAATTTGGGAATACCATCTAAGAATTTGCAAGCGATTGATAGTTTTTGTTGAATTCCCGTTTGTGGCTTTTGGACTCAGGCCATATTTTGAATTTCCTGACTAGGAATTATTCCTAGTAATTATTACTCCACAGTGTGCCTTTTTAACCCACGATTGAACTGTGCACGACCCTAGGCACAAAGTGTTACTGGACAAAATTAAACAGGTGATACAATATTCATACACATAATCATGCCTAGCATCACTTACATGTATGTATACATTATTACCATATCATATTTAATTCAGTAGTGCAAGAGAAAAAAAAATCAGGTTTGTGCATATAGGGTGTGTGTGAGTGGGTGAGTGTGTTTGTGTGTTAACTTTATGTAAAGTAACCAATTCATCACCGTGGAAAGCTAGGATTATTGTAGAATACCTACTTAATTATATATTCTTTACCATAATCAATGCGGAGCTAAAAAGATCTGCATCACTAACGTTGAAGTTATAAGAATGGGAAGTATGGTACATATATGAAGGAGTTCTGTCTGGCATTAGTGTTGCAGGTGAGGATGTAAAGTAAGTCAGTCAGTCTCGTTGGCACTCTCAAAGTCAAGCATTCTAGCAGGTCAGGGCAGTCAACAAATAATTTTGCAATTTTAAATAAAAAATAATATCTGCTATAGTTCTGCGATTCTTGATTGATGTGATTTTGTAATGCTTCAAGGAGTCAGAATAACTACTGTGGTCTCTTTGTGCATGAAAGTCAAGATATCTAAATTTTTTTTGCGAAATAGAGAGTTTTAAATGTGGAAACATTTTTAAACTGTCTGCACAAATGGAGATTTTTTTTTTAATTTACGTAATACAATACATATTACAGAATGAATTATGACTCAGAAGCATGTTGTCAAAAAAGGAACTGAAATAATCTGAGAAAGGATTGGATATATATTGTCTGTGATTTTTTTTTTTATTCATAAACTGCATAGTGCTATGAACTCCAGTAATGTACTGTCAATCCTTTCATCTTTTTTACAGCTGCAATAAGTTCATCTTTCTTTGTCTTCGATCGAAATTTTGCAATTATATTTATATTGATGTAGCGTCCTATTGGGAGTTGCGCAATGGCCTTGAATCTCCACGTTAATGATTAAATTAATCTCCTCAATGCGAATGTTTTTACTTTCCAATCTCATAACAGTATGTTTGAGTTTGACGAAATTGGATTCCATATTATCCACTTTCAGTCTAAGTTCCTCTACAACTATATTGTTGAATTTGTTGAATCAAGCCCTTTTCGCCAAGTTTGTTGATTTCATCAAGCCTTAAGTTAGCTTACTGGAGTTGAACAGCAACAACAATGTATTGTCCTTAGAATGCATTAGATGAGGTCCTGATTTATAGGTATCACATTTCCAGCTTGATCTCCTCTAAGTGGTATTTTTTTTAAGTTGATTCGCTTATATTAATGCAGTAAAAGTGAAATGGAGAAATGCACAATGTGCATTTTATGCATTCAGTAGGTACTCTTGAGCGGTTTACGACAATGAGTATAGTTTAAATCCATTGTAACAATATTATTATGAAAGTAACAATATTATTACATTGGGTATAAAATTTATCAAATTAATGTACATACATATTACCTGCGAGATAATGAAGACAAAGATAAACAGCATGTAACGCATATACAGACAAAAGTAAAGATTTACAGCTATTAATTGATATTTGACCGGAGTTAAAGAATGTGTGTCTAGTGTCTACACTATTAATAATTGTTGTTGTACAATTCATAGTTGAATCTAATCCTCCATGTTTGTTCATCATTCACTGGTCCCAGGATTTGACACAGCACTTTCTCAAAGATGTCCAGCATCTCCGCTGACTTTGCTGTCAATGTCCAAACCTCACACCCATATGATACAACAGTCCTGATGATGGTTTTATGCAGGGTAATTTTTGTCTTTCTATGGGCTCGTGAAGACTAGTAGCCTTACTCTTGGTACTCGAATCTGATCCCAATTTCAAATTTTTATTTAGAACTTACCTATCTGCCGCCTGCGTATATTTAAATGAACGACTATTTCTATTAAAACATATCTACCTACCGCATTCATTCTCCGTTACAAAGATAGGTTCTTAGCGGGTCGGATCGTATTGGGATCGGATTTGCAGTGGAGAGTGAGGCCACTGAACACTGGTAATAGAAGAATACTTTGTTACCTGTCATTGTTCACCTTTTTATTTCTAGGGTATCTTCATTATCTCTTATTGATAGTAGAACCCAGCTATACAAATTCCTCTACTGTTTCAAAAGCGTACTTGTCCTTGAATGTTATATTACCAAGTAAAGCCTTTCTCGCATTTCTAGTTTGCTTCATTACAGGTAACCCTTGTTCATACCAACGGACGCCCCAGTGAGTAAATATTCGTTATAATGCAATATTTTTTTTCCCAACACTTGTTCGGTTTTGACATATTCCAGGAATCATCATAATAAGTGGTTGCACTTGTGGGCCATCTTTTTTTTTTTCAATCACATACATAATATTTATGTATTGACTTCATGTACAATAATGGCGGGGTTTATTGTCATTAGGCAATTTCTTCCAACCAATCAAAGCAACTTGAGGCCATAATTAGTGTAGTAGTAGGGACATTAAATTTATAACAAAAACAAGATAAACATATGAAATATAAAATTACAGTAACAAAGAAAGGAAGGAGATAGCGGTTGTGGAATGTGAGAAGGAATGGGAAGGAGTGTCAGTTAAGAGTTTTTATACAGCTTTAGTATTTTTTTAAAAAGTTTAATCGATTGACACAATGCAATATAATCACTTAAGGTGTTCCATAGTCTTGCTGATTGTATTTCAAAGGAGGAACTGAGAAATTCAGTAGAATGAATGAGAATAGCTTGTGTAGTACGATCAGCAGATCAAAAAGGCAGACCGTGATTTGGCAAAAAAATAACATTTTTTAATTTTTTCATTTAAATTTTTTCGCGGATTTCGCGGGCCATAATGTTATGTTCTTTATACGCTGCCATGCACAGCACCAGTGACGGTGAATAACCATTCAAGTAAATCTTTATTTTTATAACGCAGAATAAAGAAATATAGTGTGATTGTTTAATGCAGAGATTATCAAACTTATTTCTTTTACCGCCCCCTTTGAAAATCAATTATTTTTCAGCGCCCCCAATTTTTTATACACTCCTTTATTCATACCATAACAGCATATCCCACAATGTGGTGTAACCAGCGAAAGGTGTGCGAGTGTGCATTGCCTTATAAAAGGGAGCACAACATATCTGTGTATACCCACACACCAGTCTCGTCTCACCTAAAAAGGCACTATATTCAGAATGGGTGTTATACACTCTTAAAATTTAAAAACCACAATTTCATTACTTTAATTAATTTAGTTATAGTGTGCTAAGTTAGTCGGTTCTGGTGTTTAAACTTACATTCTAAACTAGAATTTTTTACGAGTGAGAGCAATTAAAACGCTACTTTATAATATTAAGAATATAATATTTTAATCAAATTGAAAGAAACAATATATATTGGTAATCAATAGTTTGAAAACTAATCTAATCAGATGGATGAATTTGATGATTTTTAACAAGTTTATTGATATCAGGTTCGATTTTACTCAAAAACATCAGTATCATACAGGATAGAAATATGAACTAGTTATTCGATATTGAGTAGTAGGTAGGTTTTGATTTTCGTGAAATTTAAAAAATAAAGTAAGTGAAACTATCGCCCCCCTACACCACGCCAACGCCCCCCATTTTTTTCTGGGCCCCTTAACGCCCCCCTCTAGGTCTCCAACGCCCACAAGGGGGCGTTATCGCCCACTTTGAGAAAGACTGGTTCAATGTGTATTTTGTAAATAAGGTATTTTTAGTGTTATTTAACATTTTGTTTATCATGGAATTTTGCTTTGTCAAAAACGTATCCCCCACAATGAATTTACCTGTATTTTGGTTTGTTATATATTTAACTATAAAATCCTAATATTGTTCTTTTAAAAGTTCATAATGTGTTTATTTATTTATACTATCTCTTATAAAATCATTTATAAATATTATCCCAACCTCACTAGGACTACGCCTGTTTTGAGGTTGTAGATTTACAATATTATATTGATACATTACATCTACATCTACAGTTGGGTACCTTAAATTATTATTGTGACAATAATATTATTCCACAGCAAAAAAAAAAAGGCACACCCAACTGGTACAATTAACGCAAGGTACATGATAAAATAATTGTAATAGCAAGAACATTACAAGAAAAAAATAACTATTCTGTCACCATGATAAATTTATATTAAGATTCGTTGACTTTTATAAGTAGAATGACACTGAAATGTCCGATTTTATTAAATCTGCAAAATTTATCCATTCATATCATATTCAATTTTCAGTTCTCCTGTTTTGTTATTCAAAAAAAATTTAATTCATATTATATGATTGTTAATACCTAGAAGCTGTCTAGAATTCAAATTTTAATCAAGCTTTGTTCATGGCTCATGGCCATGCAGGATGAGCATGGCTCAATGGCATCGGATCCCATTCCGATGCAGAATCTGCTACTCCACAGGACCGCAGAAGCATATCCGCTGGAATTGTGCTGCGACGTCTATTGCTGGCACTTCAGGACAGGTCTTCATGGCTCCAGGGGCAGGGTCCTACCGATGTCTTGGATACTCCTTTACACAATAGTTTTATTCCCTTCGATATGTTGCGCAAGGAACACCAACTGCGTTCGACGAGCGTTGCTCGTGACAACGCGATGCGTGTCTTTTTCAACTCAAATCTCATTCTTGAAGTTATATCTGTTGTAAAAAAATTGTTTTTATATTTTTTTATATTGTAGTCTGTATTTACAGCGAATTCAAAACTCCAATCAAACATTAGAGTTTGTGTCATCATACTCCTTTTTTTTCTACATTTTTTTTATTATAATAACAATTTTGAAATAAAAAAAAAATATTTATCTAATTATTTGATGAAAGCTATCCAAACCCATGGCATTTTACAATGAGATTGAGCTATGAAGGGTTAAGCTAAAAAAAGAAACCATATGTATTGTCTTTTCCTGACTAACAGTCGTATCTGCAAAATGCAAATTGTTCAGGAGAGCGTTTTTAGTGTTTTGCGCGTGCATATTTTCATCTCTCCCAGCACACGGTGTAAATATACTTTAATATTTTATTTGTATTCTTATATATATATATGAATCATTCTTATATATATTAGAATCGTATTTGCACATAGGTCTATTAGTGAGATTTTCTTTTCAGTAATTCGTAGACAGCAAATCACTAAGCTATTCCAAGTTAACGGGAGGTGATACAGTCGAGATCTTTTGAGAGAACATGCGTACAACATATAAATACACATTGGTGGTCCTACAGATACGACAGTTAGTCAGCAGAGGGATGATATATCATTAAATGGCTCCATCAGCCTAACTTAGATTCTCTCTTATTTTTTCTGATTTGTGTCCGTGTTTTATTATTTTTTTTATTGTTTGAAATTGCTGATAATTAACAATACAAGGCGAAAAGTGGATGCAGACAGGAATAGAATGAGATGTTGGGGCTGTCCATGAAAAGGCTGGCTCATCCGTGTGAATGACATTCTGAAAGAGGAAAATATAAGAAGCTTGAACAACAGACGAACATGTATGAATGTAAATTATTAAAATAACAATATAACTTTGTTTATTTCCACTTATTTATTTTTATTCCACAACTATTTTAGTCACAAACAGTCACAAGAAAATAATTAACAACCAGACACAACCCAACACTTCACCATTATTATCCATGTTCCCGTTAGGGCAACACCCACTTCCCCCCTTACCCCCACCTCCCGCTATACCTATGACACGGCCACACACCACACCAAATTAGTTTTTAGTTTAAACCCACCTGAAGAAGAGAACGGTAGTTCTTGAAACTAGTTGTGGAATAAAAATAAATAAGTGAAAATAAACAAAGTTATATTGTTATTTTAATAATTTATTAAAATGAATTTCCACAATGTAAACGCCTCTACCTTAGAATATATGTATGAATGTTGATGAGGCGATGGTTGCGTGCCAGTATAAAATGAAATCATGACTCCACTATTTCATAATGTGGAGAGTATACATGTGGCATTCGGTTCTATCTGCCTACCCCGTTAGGGACATGGAATGATGGTATGTATGTTAATTCTCACATTAATTTCAATACTTATTGTGTTATTGATTTTATTTATATTTATTTATTTTTCCTATTTGTTTTGAAAGTGTGATAATTATATTGAATTTCACTCCCTTAAAAATTTATAATCAAATTTATCTGACAAATTTTAGATATATGTGTGCCTTTATCATATCTGTATTGTGTTATTTAAATTTTATTCTAAAACATCAATTGTATGCATTGTATATATTATAATCTGTAAATAAAGAAATACTTTTCAAAGGAAACCCTTTTATAATTATAATAAAAAAATATTTTATATTATCGTTTGAAATTTAATATTGTATTACTGTTTTTATAATATAGATTTTATTTTACTGATTCATTGTGCATTTTTTAATGATTTATGTATTTATATTTTTCATCTAGGATCATAATAGATGTTATAACTAAAATGATAATTAAATATTATACAAACTATTACTTGTGTTTTATTCTTCCTTGTATTAAAATTTATCAATAAATTAATTCATATTTACAATGAACTAAGTATCTGTTTGAATTTGAGAATTAATATGAAAGTTTATTAATATTTCATATTATATACTTAACTTATAATTCAAAGTTTATTATTAAGTTTTACAAAAAAATATTTGTTTATATAGGTACCTTGTGCTGTTATTGAAACTAGATCAATAGCGCTCTTTCTCAGTACGTCTTAATTAAGAAATAAAAATTCGCATAAGTATGTCCATTAAAAAAATAGATCATTGAGACAAAAAATAGCAAAGTTGTCGCCAAATATCTTGAACTTTTAGCCGAGAAGGGGGGGATTTGCATGTAAACCAACGAAGCAAAAATACAAGATGCGCTCTGCGCAATCGTAAGCTCTTTCAAGATGTTTGGCGAAAATTATAAGCAAATTAATTAAATACCTAAATAAAAGAAATTGGTAAAAATGTTTAAATTATGATTTTAATAGTGACATCTTTGAAAATAAATGGAAAACATTTTCAATTCCAATTAAATAACAACAGAAATATACACTCTTCATTCTACTTAGGATGGGTTGCCGGGATGATTTTTTGTAAGTGTTGAATACTTTCAATAGGGTCGCTATCAATTTTTGTTGATATAGTAACAATTAGTTAGAAAATTCACGGATAGATGTCGGAAAAGCAACCATTGCGTGGATTTCTTCATACATTATTTTTTTTTTTATTATTTTTCTAGGTGTTTCCCGAAAAAATGAATATGTTTCCCGTAGTCTGTATAATATTATCTATTTATAGACAAAATTCAATAAAATTTGCGACTTATCTTTTTTTTTCAAAATTCGACATTTTTCTTTCGTGATGAAAAATGAATAAAAATATAATTATTATTAAGGTAAAAAAAGCCAAAATTTTTCGGTCTTACATATTTATTGAATACATACTATATAATCATTTTCCAAAATAACACTAGTTGCATGCAACACACGAGATACAACTGTCAATGGCCTACCTACGTATAGCCGAAGAATACATACCAAACAAATTATTGAATATTTTAAGAAATTTTGTTTTCTATACAAAACATGTATGTAGGTATGTATGTCAAGATAGGATAGTATGAAGAGGTCAGTCCTTTCTTCTTATCCAGATTATGAAAATTACTTGATGGCATAATATATGTTTGGAGATTAAGCATCAAATTATTAAGTCACCGTAGGTATTGTGTTTACTGCCATATAAATTGTACGAAAAGATGTCGTCACGAAATTCAATTTTTACAAAAATGGTTTAAAAAAATTGAGATGCACTACTATAATGCACATATTATACGCCAGACTTTCGTCATAATATTAAAGCTAACTTTTTTCTGTGTAAGGATACTACAGCAGGTATCAACGATTGGTTACTATGAACCCTGAGTAGTAGTGGCTTTCACGGATAAAAGCCTTCAAATTATGGAAAATTGCTATTTTATATCGTCACTTATAGTATTTTATACGGAAGGCTATTATATGTAAATCACGTCTTCAGTATACAGACACTTCGGTTGGTGGAAACCCTTCGACAGACACATTTGATCCTGTTGTGGTTTCCTTACACAGAAATAATAGCCTTTTTTAAATAAAAATAGAATATTTGACATACCTACTAATTTTAAAACTGAGCACACTCTTTTAGGCACAGCTTCTTTTTACTCACCAACCTGATTACTTACAGAATTATGTTTTTATATAAAAATTCATTGTTGTCATTTTCCGTATGTTGTGAATCATACATTTTTGAATGGATCAACTCTCCGATTAACGTTAAAAGAGCAATCAATTCACCTATGAGCAATATACAAAATGGTCCTGTTAAATGTTCTAGTTGAAGTATGATCGGTACATTATCTAGTGGAATTTGAGGCAGCTGACTATCTTCTATCCATTTATAGATAAAGCCTGACTGAGATAATCTTTGAATTAAAACATTCGCTTCATCAGTCAATGGAGAATTTAATGGCAAAGCTAATGTTATAGATTGAGATCTGTAAGTCTCTTTCATTATATTCAATCTTCCTTTTATTCCAAAAAGACTGTTTAACTGTAATACTTGTGGCTTTAGATGAATTAGAGCTGCATTCAATTTGCCTGTCGCTATCAACTCCGCCACTTCATTATATTCAGATACTGTTTCAATTCTTATCATTCGTCTCAGTATTTCTTGCACAGTATCATCGACAACGTCTTCCATCAAGTTTGCCATGCTAGTTGCTCCGTAAATTTTCAGGTTGAAATTCATAATGTCTTTCATTGTTTCCACTTTATCGTCGTAAAGGTTTCTCGTAAGAAAGCCCACCAGAGAACCTTGATATATATTCCGTAGAACCATCGACATCCATATCCAAATCGAAAATACAAAACAGGAAAACCTTCCGGTCGGCATGTAACCGAGGGGATAACCAAGGCTGACTTGCCACACAACAAAGCCGATATCTTTTACTTTCACACAATTGTTGTTTATCATTTTCCTGAGACTGTAAAACATGACGACCAACCCAAAAATCGTTAATATAGTCAGAATCCAAACGCCGATCTTGAACGGTAAAATCATTTTCTCCCACGGTGCGTCTTTTTGATATGTCGGTATGACCCACACCACATCAGAAATATCATACCCAATTGAAAAATCCAGATAGTAGTATTCTGCCAGTCCTGGAATAAAAGCACCTATTCCGATGTCCGCCTTTTGATAGATCAATTCTCCCATTGCTCCTGTCCAATTATACCCAGTCCAAATTCCCCATCTCAATCCATCCGTTGGTTCAAACATCACGTACGTGAAATTTAATAGACTAGACAGAGTCTTCACTAAAGTAACTTCGATTCCTCTGTAAGAAGTTTTGTTGGTCACTTTATTTACTTCAACGATGGCATGAGGAGGTCTGCTGACAACCACGACTCGAAACAGACATCCGTGAAAATCGTTCGCTTTTGGAGGGTAAAAATTCTTTTGACTTTGGAAGGAGTCATTCAACCATGTATCAATTTCAACCAATTTATCATCGTCGCAGGATTCTGGCGTGTACGGATAATACGTAAAAACTCTTGGATATCCCGTGACGTATGCAACAACAACCACATTGATCATATTAAGGGTCCACGCTTTGTGTATAATGTCTTGTATTATGCCTCGGATCAATAGTTCGGAATCTGATTCATTTCTAATTACAAAAATAATGTTGCCATCGTACGCGAAATTCATGACAGTCATAATTTGTAGATGTCTCGAAAACGATTCAACATCGTTAGTGATGATGATAAAATTATTGTTAACTAAATCTAAACGCATGGTGACGCTGTATATCAGTGAGATGGCGGCATAATACCTAGCATGGTTCACAATTTGATTAACGAGTCCTAGACTTTCAGCTTCTTCAACCGACGAATGATTGTCCCAGTTTAATGCCAATATAATTGGTACGCTCTCTTTCCTCCTAAAGTACAAGTGAACAATTTCCCCAACACACTCGCCCATATACACATTTTTCATAAAAAGTTCGTTTCTCCTGCTAAAAGCCCTCTCTACTTCCATAAAGGCGATGCTTCTGGTGAACAGGAAAAGAGCAAAAAGGCAGAATACTTTGTGGCTCATTCGGATAGAGTGAATGCACACGACAAAATGAAAGAACTGAAAAGACACAAATGCATGTTAATAAAATGCGCGACAGGCAAAATGAGTGATGGTATATTCCGAACATGAAGGTAAAAAGGTCGCAATGTATATAGGTACCTATTTTTATCAGTTAATACTTAATGGATGTTTCATGTACAGTTGTAACAAAACATTTACATGTTTAAAATTGTTCTAGAACATGCTATCATCAAAAATTAATATCTAATTATTTTAAATTACAAAAATATAATTGTCTTTAAATTGTTTGTATATATTTTAAGAGTTTTTAATAATAATCCAATATGTTGGGCAAAAATATAATAAAAATGTAAAAAAAAAACATAGGAACTGGCGCCAAACTACAAAGTACCTAATTATTTAATTATTCCATCATCGATAAACGATTGTTTTTCACTTTGTAGTATCATTTTACAATTAATTAAATTCATAAATATGTTCAGTTTTATTTTTATGGAAGTAACTATGTGGCGTCATTATAATTTTCATCGTTTAATCAATTCGTTATCGTTTAAGTAATTTTTATAGCGTGCGTGCGTGTGTATTCTTTTTACTATAATGCTTCATACTAAAACTGACGTGTGTTAAATTAGCAATTTTCGACAATTTGAAGGCTGTTATCTCCGAAAGCCGTCACCACTCAGAAATCATATTATCCAATCGTTGTTTCCTGTTGTGATATCCTTACACAGAAAAAAATCAGCCTTTATACTATTGCGTAAATTGGCCAGTCTTGCTATATAGAGAAAATCTTTTAGAAAGTACATATTATAACAACTGTTGTACATAATATTATATAGATAATACATAATATGTACATACCTATGTACTTAAGACTATTGAAGTTTTCATGAAATAATTTTCCTTTGAAGTCAGTTAATAAAAGAATAATAAATAAGACCATACAAATAACGAAGCCCAAACAAAAACTATGTATTATAAAACCAAGTAAAGGGCGTCAAGCGATAAAACGAAAAAATCTCAAATAAATGATCGGAGACAAGGCTCATTTTTAGTGATATGAGATTCACAACTCGATTTAGCCCAATTTATATCAGACTGTAGAGAATAGATTGATATAAATAAATTAATACCTATCTATCAAAGAACACATTTTTGCTGTAAAAACATATAAAACGATTAATTTTAAGTGGGTATCATCTTCGCGATGGGCTTACTCGGCATAGTAGGTACTACACGTTTTTTTGCAATATAATGGCTAGCATCCATACAGATGCAGCGTTTTTCAAAAGTTTTAGTACGCACTGCTACTTGATTTATAGGATGAATCCATAACCTTCTGTCACGCAAGTGGCGAAGCTGCTGGCGACTTCGGTACCAATATAAAAGTACAAGAATGCGTGAATCTATCATAAACGTCTACTCAGAATGATTGCTGTATGAAAACTGCGGTTATACGTCTTTTACTCGAATAAAAAGGTATCGTGTGAACATCTACTGTTTATCCGGTTAAAGTCGAATACCTACTGTGAAAAACGTGCCGTAGGTATATTACCGTGTGGACTAAGCCTTACGTTTATATGAGAAATCGTGGATATCTCAGAAGATGTATGAAAGTATGTAATATACCCGTTCATTTGATTTTAACCGTTCATTTGATTCATTTGATTTTAACCGTTGGAAATTTGATGTAATAATCTAACAAAATTAATGTATTTAATAGTCCAATATAATCATCATAATAAACACTTCCTTGCACCCTGCGCAAGTGACGATTTTACTGCCGTATGGCAATAAAATTTCTTCCATCTAACCAGTGTTTCCAGCCCAGAGAAGCATTATTTGCGTGATAAATAAATTTCAATAAATTTCGATCGAACCCTGGACAGATATACAGAGAAGTCTTGAGCAATTTACTGAATACCCCAAAACTCTGCTCTCTACGCACTTCAGACAGCAATTTATTCCATTTGATAGGTCCGTTCACACTGAAACCACGATCAAAGTAAGCTTTGATGGCTTTATCAACTTCCTCTAGAGAATTGGTATTCTATGATTCTGACGATTTCAATACTCTCTCTCTCTCTCTGATGGTACATTTCTCTGACACAGTTCTCCAATATAGTGCGAAGCCAAGTCAAGCAGACCCTTGAAAACCATCAAGCACGCTTTGTAATCTATTCGCTCTGGATACCTCAACCAGTACAGCTCATTTAGGAGAGGCTTTATGTGGCATATTTTATCCGCCTCAGTGAAATACCAGTTGCAACCTATTTAGTTGATATTTTCCAGCATAATATTGATAATAATATTCATCATTGCAATGATCCAACCTATGTAGATACAACAAATGCGTTTATCAGTGTCTTTGCCTCATATTTGGGAAAACTTGCTGCGGTCTCAGATAGAAGAAACGTGAGCTAACAGTTTTTGAGATCTGCAGATCGAGCGATAGTTTACTGTCCAAGTGAACGCCTAAGAATTTAACATTCTTTGATGGTACAAGTGCTTCTCTATTGATGTTGATAGGAGAATTATCACTAAGACGATGTCATGTCAGAATTTATGTGAAGCTTTCCACATAAATTCTGTTTTCGTTCGGTATAGTTTTAGCTAATAAAGTGATATCCAAGCAGCAACTTTTCAACGTAGGTACCTTATAGTATCTTCCTTAAGGCTTTCCCTGTTTTCAAGGCATGAAGCATTCTACCTAGGATGAATTGCCACTAACACAAAAAAGTGCTTTATCAATAGTACCTAATGGTATTTTACTTATGTACATCTGAATTTGTCTACATTCATAGGTTGGTACCTATATGAATATAACCTATCATAAGTAACGATTATTTGAAGCGGTCATTAAATTATTATTGTGGGTAGTACCCTTCCTAATAAGATAATTAAACTCTTTGATCAACTTTCTAATTACAAAATGAAAACCGATAGTTGGTTCAGAACAATTATCTGGATTCGTAATTGCTAATATCAATTCCATTAAGCGATTTGAAGTTCAATAAGTAATTTTAATTACAATATTACTTAATTGTAGGTTAAGGTAAATAAAAAAAACATTGCTTGAAAATTACAAGAAGTACCATGAATTGGGTAGTTTCACATTTCACGAATATTACTGGAAATATTATTCACGAATATTACTGGATTTAGGTTTATAAATAAACGGATTGGAATTACTAAATAATATAAATGTTTAAAATCGGTCTGGCAAGATAACTTCAGACAACATCTTATTCACTACAGCTCATCCCAATACCTACATTATTACTCATATTATTGGTTTGCCTCATGTACTTAATTGATAATAGGTAGGGATAATTTTATCAATTATATTTTAAGCTCATCGATTGTAACTTTTACCGATTTTTCGATTGTTGTTTGTGTGCATAAAATATATTAATGTTTTCATTAATATTTTTTTATAACGAATATGTAAAAATACATACATAACACGCTAAAAACGAGAGTTTCGTATCCATACCAAATAACTACATCATTCTGATGTTAAAATTCGTTTATTTTCTATGCTTATTGAATCTTCCTCACGACGTCATTATGAAGTAATCGGGCCGTGACTAGAATCGTAGCGTTTTTCGAGTGTATAAAATGATCATTTTGTTTTTATCTTATTTTAAGGGGGTAAGGATTTAATTTTTGTCCAACTGTCGATCTGTTCAAGAGAACTTTGTTCTCTTAACATATCGACAATGTTTCAAGCCAGGATACGCGAGAATTGTATGCAGGGTCTACTTTTTTCACAGCTTTTCCAACTTTGAAGTCAAAAAACACCAATTTAGAGCCTTCGCAGCATATTTTTTTTTTATTATTGAAACCAAACAAAATATAACAATATACAAACAATAAAAATATTACAAAAAAGTACAATTTAAATAGGTTATATGAAACATTTTTTATAGGATTATTTGGTATACACCACCTCACTAGGCTGAGCCTGTACCGAGGTGGCGTATATATATATACGTTCCATATACGGATTTACTCAGAATTCGGAGTAGAACATTTCGTGTGTCTGTGTGTGTGTGTGTCCCCTTATAACTTTTGATCCGCTCAATTTACAGAAAATTTCTGAATAAATAAACAGTTATAGGCCTACAAAACTTTTATACTCAGAATTTTGAATTTTTGTTTCAGTCAGGGGTTATCAACTTTTGAATTTTTGGTTTATTATTCCATGTATCTCAGAAACCATAAAAGTACAACGCTGAAAATTGGTAAAAACGTAGACAAATACAAAATCTCAAATTGGTTTTTAAAAAAAAAACAGGGTTTCTCAAACATTTTTTATTAAGAAAAATATTTTTTTATTATAAATTTATGAGTTTAACTGCCTATATTTCCAAATATTATATAAATATCGAAAAAAGCCGAAACACCCCAACTAGATAATTTAATTTTCTATAAAAAATATTTAGATTATATAAGTAAATCTCATTTTTTTTAAATTTTTTATAAAAATTGAATTTAATGACGACATCACTTCATACAATTTGTATGGCAGTCGCCTATACACAATATGTAAGAAGACTTAATAGTTTGATAGATACTTAAATCTCCAAACATACATACATACCATCATGCTTTTTTCATATTCTGGGTAGAAAAAAGGACTGACCTCCATACTGTCCTATCTTGACATACATACCTACATCCCTACATGTGTTGTATAGAAAATAAAATATCCTAAAATATTCAATAATTTGGATTTATGAGTTTATAGTTTGGTAGGTACTTATTCTTCAACTGCACATACTATCGCTATCGACAGTTGGATCTCATGTTTTACATGCAACTGGTTTATTGAAAACATTATGTAGGTACTCATTTGAACACTACAGAGGTACCATTTGCATATCCTTTGGGATGTTCTAGGAACACTTCTCTATTAGACAACACCACACAAGGTAACTGAAGGTTATGCTCTAAAGGTAAAACAGAGACTACAAAGCTGACAAGATGGAGATATTATTATAACCGTTGAAATAGTCATGACCTGTTACCTGCAGTATCTCCACCACTATCCGTTATTCTAATATTATAAAGTGATTATGATTCATTGCAGAATACAACAACGTCATAATATTATGAATAATATAGAGTCCAGAGAACTCTAAAATTCTGCATCAATGTGTGAAAAAGAAAGCTCATTGCAAAAAAATATGGATGAACCCAAAAAAAAGATTATGGTAGAACATACATTATGTATTTATTTTGACAAATACAAATCTTTATACTACTATCAACTGGGAAATTGGAATGTACCTAAGTGTAGCTGATCATGTCTCAAGGATCATTTAAGTTTTCATTTCATTTTCTTTACTAAAATTTTATCTTATTTGTTTCTTTCTTATTTGTCTTTTTACTGTTTTAATATAAT
Organism: Molanna angustata; assembly: GCA_963576475.1. NCBI lineage: Eukaryota > Metazoa > Arthropoda > Insecta > Trichoptera > Molannidae > Molanna > Molanna angustata. The sequence goes on from OY754977.1 coordinate 21,165,000, forward strand.
AAAAACATATGATAGTACATATGTATGTATCATTAATCTCTTTATCTTAATGTTGGTGCTAGTGTGTGTATGTGTTTTAATCACGCCTTCTGAAAAAAATAGAGTATCTAAAAATCTAATTTATGTGCGTGCATGTGACAGTATACCTGACGCAGTGTCACGCTAAAAAATTGAATTATTAAATATATTTCAATAATTTATTATTTTTTTTATAGAAAATTATCCAAATCAAATATGTCAAAAAAGTGTCCTTTTTGCACGCAAATATCTGTTTACGTAAGAAAGAAATTAGAAGAACGTATTTATACGAATAAAATATATTTTCAAGTATAACTTAGCATTTCAGTGAAAAACATGGTGGTTATTTTATATATTAATAATGTTAAACATATTTTTTAATTAAGATTTTGTACATACAACTCCGTCATTTTGATAGTAAATCCATTCAATATTTGATTTTCCTTCGGAATGAAAACGTTCCTAGAATGAAAATAAAAGTGAAATAAATGAAATTATGAAACAATAAAATGATACACAAAACATTATAGCAAGTTTTAAAATATATATTGTAAAAGTCATTATTATAAATTTTTGTATTTATTCGATATCCCACACAATATTTTTTGAAAAGCATAATATGTTTGGTATTGGAATGAAATTTTGTGAATTGGTTCAGCGCGCACACGAGAAGGTTTTAAAATTTAAATTTAATTATTTACGGGATATCTCACACAAGAATATACGATAAATGATCTATTTGGAATTTATGTTAAATTTAAGGGATTTGTTGATTTTTAGAAAACAGAAAAAGTTTTTGAAGTTGAACTTATTTATTTCACATATATATTTCATTATTTTTCAACCAAAATAAATAAATGAAAAAATAATAAATAAATACTTTTAGTCTGTATCTATATGTATCTTTATTTATACAATTCTTCCGTACGTGTGTATGTCACTGAACTCCTCCTAAACGGCTGAACCGATTTTGATGAAACTTTTTGTGTGTGTTTATGTGAGTCCCTGAATGGATTAGATTCACAAAAAGGAATTTAATAAAAGAATAATAAAAATGGGAATCGTCATAAATATTATCGTAATACGCATTTCGAATAGTGGAAACATTGGCTTCCAATATGTCATATTTTCTTATTTTAATTGTATAAAGCTACATATTTAGTGTTTTTACAAGTATATTCTGTTTTATTAAGTGGTATTATGACGATAGGTATATCAAAGTTATTTCAATGTAATGTTTCGTAATATTTAAATTAATTTATGAATATTATATTAAATTATTTATTTTTATGTATATTATTATCATTATATTGTCGTGTGATATTATTATATTGTGATATATTATTCTGTTCTTGATAGCCAAATTTTAAAAACATCCGTAATGTAATGTGAGGTTATAAATATATATTTTGTGATCGAAACGTCAAGATCAAACAACAAAACGTATAGAGAGAGAGAGAGAGAGAGGGAAAGAGAGAGAGGACAACGTCTGTCGGGTCCGCTAGTTGTATATAAAAAGGGACGGAAGTGACTGAATAGGGACGGAAGGTAATGAAAGGACTGTAGGGACGAAAGGGAATGAAAATACACAATAGAGCAAGCCTTATAAATAAATAAATATATAAATTATTATTTAACTCTAGAATATTAAAAAAATAAAAGAAAACATTCAGTTCAACCATTTTCATATATTTAGAGGTAAATAATGAAATGATGACGTTGGTATGGTATTATATTATTTTCTTGTATATAGTATCTCTAAGTTTTATTGTAAATGGTACGCGGTATGTAATAAAATAATGATTCTTTATCAAAATATATGAATTCATTCGCTTAAATAAAATATTTTTTCACCATTACGAGTTCTGAATATTAATATGCAGTTTGTGAATACCAGAGTGTGGTTTTGTGATTTCAATTTTACCATTTTAACAAATGAAGCGACATTCGATGATTAGTAGACAAATATTGAATAGGAATATTTAACTAACTAAATTGTCCAAAATAATCATAAATTCACTGTGAACAGCTAATAATGCGCCCCGACTCTAATTATACCAAAGGGCGGCTCGTGATGGTTCATCACATGTATACAATTTTTAAAACAATATTTTATATTTATTGCATGTTTTATGAAAAAAATTAACTAACAACACATTATTTGAAATAGAGTAGTAGAAACAAGATTCGAGAATTCCATTGAAATTGCTATTTCGCAATAAAATTGTCACTTTCCCAGGGTGCAAGGTTCAATTGGGAACTATTCGGCCTTCCAGACCCTTGACATTATTTCATAAGATTTGGCTCTGCAGGGTCCTTATACTAAGTGCTTATCAATACTATCGATTCCTGAATCTTTAGTAATTCTACAAATAATCAATTTTTAAATCATATATTTCGATTTCTACAACTTTAAAAAATAGTTTATTTTATGTAGATAGGTACACAAATTCATAAAAAGCTATGTGATTTTTTCTCGTGGGTAAGTTATACGTTTGATGAATAAATTAGGTATATACTTATCTTCGATTCGTTGGGTTGATTTTTTGGACTTTTTTATACCTTAAATATATTTAGATGTTTGATAAAACAGTGTTACGAGATTATTATAAATTTATAGTATAGGTAGTATAGGTACCTATATGCAGATAGAATTTGATATCCAAGAATTTGGCCTCTTCATTTTACTATTAGTATTTACCTTTTGCTTGTCTGTATCTCGAATTAAAATTATAAATCTTCTTACAACTTTTTTATTAACTTCACGTCTGTTTGTACCGAAATTTTGCGATCGATTTTTAACTAAATTGCCGACCAGCAAGAGCTATGAAACTTTCAGTATTTGTGTATTCTCGATATCAATGAATGTTTCCAGATTGATTCATTTGATAATATTGAACAATTTTAAATTTTATACAAAGTAAAAAATAATGCTATACTTATTGCATAAACACCAGGAGTATTTGAAGAATTCTTTGAAAATGATGTCCTCAATTTTTTTTATTATTTCTTGTTTCATTTATTTAAGGATTAGTAAGTAAAGTATGTTTCTGGTAAGAATGACCAAATATTTACGATTAATGTACGATAGATCGACTTTTTTATAATAAGTTTTCACGGTGTTATCAAAAATAACCAATACATTCGAGCATTACTCATGTTGAATATTTTTCGAAACAAATTATTATAAGTACTGCCCCCAGGCCCTTAAACATTCTTAAAAATACCAAATCTTTCATTTTTAACAGGGTCAATGTAAATAAAATTAATTGATTTTCCCTGAATATTTGATGTCTTATCACTGGTGAATAGATACAATTATAAAATAACCTAAATGAAATAAAAAAAAATCAAGGAAAACCTCTAAAATTTTATTTTAAATCTCATCTTTATTTGCTGTCTTATAGCCTAACTAATATAAATGTAAGTCAATATTAACAAGACTTGTTTATAAAAATGCTAGGACATAAGAATCATATTTGGAAGAGACTAAAGGAAGGAGTGTTGTGTAATCTATGGAAAATTATTATTGTTGGATTCGATGTGTTAAAATATTTAAATGTGGAACATTTATCATTGTTTTATTTCTATAATTTTTATAATGTTTTTTGCTGCTATGGTTTTAAAATAATAAAGATGAAGGTTACTTTTCAACCTAAACTGACTGTCACACAATGTGTTTTAATTTATTATAATATTTAAATCAACTTACATTTCTAAGATTTAATCATTTAATTTGTCATTCGCTTTATGTATGTGTGAAAAAAAATCCGCTAACCGCCTATTTCGGCAGTACCTACCCAAAGAAATTCTCAAAACTGGTCATTTTCTCCAGAAACAGACTATATATGGGTTTTTTGACGCAATAGGTTGATTAAGGCAGGAAATGATGTTGATTAATACCTATCTATTTCAATATGAAACGGTTTGGAGATATATATGTACTTTCATATTGATGTAGGCAATTTGATACATCAATCAGATATAAGAGATTTATCAAATAAGTATGATTTACGATGAGATAAATCAAAGTAAAAGTAACACTTTAATGATTATCAAATATGAAATCAATCAATAAATTCAATCCTCAATAATGGATGATGAATGTCTTATTAGGAAATTTTGTAAATGTCCAATATCCAAGTTCAAATTCATTGAAAATTATACTTTGCGAAATAATAGGAAAGACTAAATGAAGAGGGCAGAGAGATCATTTTGAATAAGAGAGCGAAAGTGGAATATTTTCTAAGATTCTCTCCGCAGAATATTAGATATCATATTTATTTATTTATTTGTATATACCTACGGCTAGAAGCCTTTTACAATAAAAAATATATACAGTAGTTACAACAAAAGTATTCAACAAAAAAATGATGAAATCAATGAGCTACAAAATAAAATAAATAACATATTCAAACAAGTAAATAAATAAAAATTGAGGACACCCTTTTCAGATTTTAAAAATTGATCTAATAACGATATAAAAACGCCTGGATATTATTTAGATTCAAAATATTAAGCGTTAGCATCGGGAATGCACAAGTTGGTTATAAATCTATTGCGAAATTCCAATACAGAGGAGGAGAAAAGGATGTAAAAATATATAGCATTGATTTCCACATATTATTATTGAGTAGGTAGGTACCTAACCAATAAAATGAATATTTCATTCCATACAGAATGGACACTCGTTTGCCAAGTTTGACAAAAAATATCATCACAAATACGATTTAAAATATTATTTTAAGTTGCAGTATTTTTTTTTATACATTAATAACGTATAATGTTCGAAATACTAAAAAATACAATATTTTTTATCTAAATTATTAATCACACTTTCATGTTTTTTATAGAAATCTGCATTAAAAGCTTCGGTATCGGTATGTGTCTAATGAATTTTAGCGTGATGCTTTTATGAAAACTAAATACTACAATATTGCATTAATGTATGTATGTAGGTACTTACATACTGTAATAATTTGTACAATTACAGTACAACGAGATCAAATACGTTGATATTTACAAATTGCATGTCATAATGACTCACCCATTGACATTTGTTATAAATCGCATTTGTAAACCATCCTACGGTAAATAGGTAATATTTGATTTCATCAATAGAAATACTACCGAGAGCCAGCGACTGCCCAGTAAAAGGATATCGCAGCAGGTAACAACGATTGGATTATCTGAACCCTGAGTAGTGATGTCTTTCGGATATACACACTCACATAAAATTGTGAAAGGTTGAAGATATAAACTTTTCGTGCTAATAATAAGGTAGAAAATTTTGTCAGCTTTCGAACCCAACGGAATATTTTTTCTCTAGAACATATAAATAAATAAATATACCATTAGTTTGTTGCCATTATTGTTACATAACTTTTTAAATAAAAAAAAATATACACACATTTATACGTACACATATAATACATGAGTGTATTTAAACGATGTGTACCTACCCATGTTAGTATTTAAACATATACTTATAAACATACACACATACATACACATATATACTTTTGAACAACAATGGACAATGCTGCTGGTTTTCAGCAAAGCCTTGGGACAACAAAAAACAGAGAGAACATACCACATGTCATAACCTATTCCTCAGCTGCGCACTACCAGGTATTCCTGGACTGTTGCTGGTTTTCAGCAAAGCCTTGGGACAACACAAGACATTGAGAACAGACCACATGTCATAACCCATTGCTCAGCTGCGCACTGCTTACTATCCCTGGAGTGCTGCTGGTTTTCAGCAAAGCCTTGGGACAACACAAGTCATTGAGAACAGACCACATGTCATAACCCATTGCTCAGCTGCGCACTACCAGGTATCCCTGAAGTGCTGCTGGTTTTCAACAAAGCCTTGGGACAACACAAAACAGAGAACAGACCACATGTCATAACCTGTTGCTTGCTGAGGGATATGGTTTTCGAGTTATATCAAATTCGATCCTAATAAGATCCGATTTGCTAACAACCCACTTTTTTAATCAATTATTGGCGTTCCACCCGATATCGAGTGATAAAGCCAAAGAACCTACCTTTGTAACGGAGAAAAATACGGTAGAACATTTGAAATTAGGATCAGATTTGAGTTTCAAGAGTGAACCCTTCAGGTTAGGGTACTTTTGGGAAATTAACCTCATATAGACCCTAAACCCATTACTGAAGTCAAAAATTCTTCCCCTTTCCATGAACATCACCCCTTTTTGAGATTATTATGTTGACTGGACTATTATAAAAATGATGACCAATGTTGAATCTTCGACATTTCTAAACTCATTATTTTTTATTCGTTATTTTGGTGTCATCATTGTGTCTTTGTAACTTACATCTTTGCAATAACAAAAATACATAAATACCAGTTGAACTATCTCTTAACCAATTAAAAAGGAAAAAAATAAATTTCTTCACAAGACACCACTGTGTATCGATACACCATTAAATTTTCAAATGAATATCTACGCTCATCGCTCATAAACCCGATTTTTCTTTTTACTGATTAGATTGAATTTTATCAAAGAACTGTTAACATTCTCATAGGAGAGGTAAAAAAATCTATTGTTAAAATATTTATATTAGTATTGCGATATTGATAAAATATTTAACTATGATTGAGTAGTGAATTTAAAATAGGTTGAGTTTTCATAAGTAAAAATTACAACTCCATTATTTCTTTAACGATGCAGACAACTCAAAAATAAAACAATCAATTTTTACTATAAAATTTTAAATAAAAGTTTGTACGACGAATGAGCAATTGTATTTATATAAATTGACTCATCCGTTGTTTACACAGAGTGAATTATAAAAAGGTTATACCTAAATAAAATTGTTTTAAATATGCCACAAAGTTGAAGATATTCATAAACATAATTTGAAAACTCGCTAATAATAGTTAAAAATATTATTTAAACAATCTTGAACTCCGTGGTAAGCGGCTTAGCTTCGATACCCCGCAGAGGAGAAATGAATTGAAAATACGTTTCTCATGCAAATCTCGCATCTTTGGACTGCAAACACTGAAGTAAAGAAGTGTTCCCTAAATAAACGAGTAATTATTTGAATATATTTTTATTATTGCATATGCGCAAACATTGGATTTTTTTCCCTGTCGGGAGTCAAAGATATTTTTTAACAGATTTTTAAAGCCCTGTAGGTGCCTTGATTTCCCGGTTCTCCTACAATAAATATTCCAACTTCGTCTCTATTGAGATAATTAAAAATCTGTTAAAAGAGTAATTATTTTTTTATTAAATGTTTGAATAAATATTTTTTTAGGTTGTTTTTTACTTGAAATATGGTGACAATGAAACCAACACCCGATATTTTGCCAGAACGGTACATCTCCGTCAACATATATTGGATAAGATTCTTTGGGCAAGGGTTCGAAGGTTTCTCTATGCTCTCCATCATCTTTTGGCTTCATATTTTGTATCGCATCTTGGTCTGGTGGCTCCTCACGTTCTTTCCTGTTGGTGGAGAAATCATATATTTGTATTATACAGGAGATGACGTAGGAAAAGTTGCAGAAGGGTAACATTGTATTTTTCGCATTTTATATGTATATAATATTATCGTGGACCCAAAATGCGTTTCAATGTGTTTTCCATCATTTCCGTCCCTTCAGTCCCTCCCGTCCTTTTAGTCCCTTCTGAACAATTCTGTCTGATATAAATGTTCCCGTGAAAACGCGTTTAAAACGATACCGAATTGTTGAATGAATACCGAACCGAATTCAGAACACGTGAGACAAACACACACACACACACACACACACACACACACACACACACTATCATTGCTTTATTACTTTAGATGCATTTATAGTGTATCTATGTAGGCAACCATTTTTTTATTATTCTAAAAACATGAGGTATTGTATGCGTTCCAGGATATAAATATATGGTGTTTGGTTCTCTGTACCTATCCCGTAAGGGGCATGCATGAGTTGATGTAATAGAATAACAGACTAACACGTTGAGAGGATGTATGAATATTAATAAGGTGATTCATGCATACCAGGATAGAAAAAAATGGAGTTCATTTCTTTCACCTACCCCGTTAGGGACATGGCGTGGTGATATGTATTTATCGAAAATTAAATTCTTTAGCTATTGTGTTAAAGTTTTCGGAAATGTTGGTAGTTAAATACAAAATGTAAAATAGACTTCATTATAACGATAATGACTTTTTCCAGACGATATAATTAAAGAAAATGGAAATAATGAAAATTTTTCCGAAAAATCTCGCAACGGGACCTTATATGAACATTTTTGCTCCAGATGTTAAGGGCGTTTTGGTGATTATGGTAGCATAGTTAACTCAATTTTCTCAAAATTGGCAGTTAATGAGTTCTACCAGTAAGCAGACGATATATTAAAACGAATGGGTTGTAGCCAACACTTGAACATATTACAACCCTTAAATTCTACCAAATTTCGAACAACTTTTCATTGTCTGATTTTGTAGAAATTTTGTTAACACTATATATAAAGGAATGGTCTGGCCAACTTTGAATTATTTACAATGCTTTATATCAATCAAATTTTAAATCACTTCCTATCTTATGTACTGAAATTTCGAATTAATAAAATTTTCGTGACAAAATTATAAAAATGATTGCTAATTCCATTACAATTTTACATTCGTGGCCAACGCCGGATATTAAAGCTAGTTCAAAATAAAATAGGGTCTAAGCGAGTATTATATTTATGTACAAATTTGAAAATACTCAAACGAGAACTATGTATAGTCTATTGATATAGAAGAATAAACACGCCGTACATAGTACACAGCACACACAGAGATACATTGTGATGAAACTTTCAGAATACAATCTCAGCACAGGTTATCTTAAAAATTAAGAATTCGTAACTTCCCTTGGGGTAGTGAGGAGTAAAAAGTTTGTTTCAGTGTTTAATTCTAAGTTTTCTTTTTATTTATTTATATATTTACAAAAAAATATACAAAAACGGCGCTATGTCAGTGAGCCATTTTAATTATTATTATTTTCCATGGAATATACCTATGTTTACTATTTTGTCAACGGCGTAGAAAAACATATTTATTATATTATTTTATTTATTTTAATTTTATTAAAAGGGTACATCGACAGACATCCAGTTCACAATTTTCACAAAAAGAAAACAATATTGGTTATTACTACGAGTGCTGGACGTCCAATTATGGATGCACACGAAATTACATGAGCTCTCACTCTTATGTTGAGAATCTGATAATATATCGTATCCTTTTTGATTTAATTCCACAAATAATTGAATCATTAAAAAATAAATATTTTTATTTATTTAAAAAATAAATAATTGGTACAGCAAAACAAAATGAACAATTCACACAATGGAAGTGTAAATTATAGCATTCGTATAAATGTTGTTTTGAAATAATTGTATTAATGAAAAGTTATAAACAACCGGACAATTGAAATTACTGTTCTCTGTATATGTATAAGCCTAAATAACATTAAAACGAATTTATCCAATTTACATTTTAATTTGGTTTTAACATTTTTTTGTTCACGTAACCATTGGATTTTATCGCAGGATAAAGTTAAAATGATTATTTAAACATATCTTATTAGATATAATCGAGGTGAACGATGACATACATACATATGGTAATTGACTGCTGATCCAAAAAGTCCCGGGTTCGATTCCCGTAGGAGACACAGTTTACAATTGTGTTTTCATTCTGGATCTGTGAGATGATTAATATCGTAAGTCTCCAGTATGAGGCAACTTGTGATTGGTTGCGTATTCAATTCATATTTGACATAGTAGGTACCTGTTAGTTGCCCGAGAAACAATATAAAATAAATAAATATTTAAAAATGTAGAGTAAGCAGCGACAGGTGTGCGGGCGTGCATTACTATAATATATTACAACCAAGTAATTATTATTATTACAACGGCAAAATTACATTTTGCCTTATATTTACTTAATGCATTGTTACTTTTTGTATCTACAACATATTGTCATTTAGTGTAGCTTTATCGTTGATCCTACACATGTCAATCTTCTTCTTCTTCTTCGTCAGCCATCTCTCCACTGCTGGATGTAGGCCTCCTCCAATGAACTCCATCTCTCTCGGTCCTGTGCTTTCCCCAGCCAACCTCTTCCCGCAACCGGAAGGATATCGTCCACCCATCTTTTTGTGGTCGCCCTACCGGTCTTTAATTTTCCCACGGTCTCCATTTTAGTATTCTGGGTGTCCACCTCTCAACATGCTCTGCCCACTGCCATTTCAACTTTGCAACACGGTCTGCTATGTCAACGACAACGAATGAAGAAATAAGACGCCAAACAAAAGTCGTTGACATAGCAAGTCGTTGACACATGTCAATATGCTATGAAAAACACAAGCATTTTTGTGTACTGTACCATCTGTATTGTATTAGGTATGTGAAATGTTATTCATACTGTAAGTACCATCCTCATGCAGTTCAGCAATGAGTTTCCTCACCCATTCTGAATGTTGCTTTTTTAGATGTAATGAAGCTGGTGTTTCTGTACTCATATATATAAATAATATGAAGTTTAATCAAGGTAGGTGTGATTTATTTTTAAATTTATATGACTACTCTTTGCTTCAGATGTAGAATAATGACTTATTATATTTATATATAATACTCATATTTTCGCAAATTGAAATTTGGTACAAATATATTTTGTTTTAACCACTGTGAATACTTGGTGTCTAACCAGTTTTCGGAGCTGACCGCTCCCTCCTCAGGACAAGTCTGATTAGACACCAAGTATTCACAGTGGTTAAAACAAAATATATTTGTACCAAATTTCAATTTGCGAAAATATATAAAATGTGCCCCAAAGTTATAGCAACGTATGAAGAAAAAAAAATACTTATTTTATACATAACTAGTATAACCCGCAGACGTTGTCCTGCCTGTTAAATATATAAAAATGGTTGATCGTTATGTTTATCATTCATTTATCATTTTATTTAGGTACTTATTCAAACAAAAAAATAGTACCACTATGGCATTTTTATATAATATACCATTTTTTATAAAGATTTATAGCTACTTCAATCATTCATTCATTTATCATTTTATTTACTTATTCAAACAAAAAAAAAATACCACTACCATTTTTATATAATATACCATTTTTTATATGTTTTTTTTTTACATAAATATATTTTAATTCATCAACCTTCTCGTGTGCACACTGAACAAACCAACAAAGTTTCATTTCAATACAAAACATATTATTTTTCAAAAAAAGTTTTTTGAGATATCAAATAAATAAATAAAAAAATTAGTATGCATTATCCTTCTCCTGTGTGGGCTGATAAAACTATCGCAATCGGATGGTTGGTTTGGGAGTCGATCGCTCACATACACACAAACAAACATATATACGTACTTACATCCATTTTTATATATATATATATATATATATATATATATATATATATATATATATATATATATATATATATATATATATATATATATATATATATATATATATATATATATATATATATATATATATATATATATATATATATATATATATATATATATATATATATATATATATATATATATATATATATATATATATATATATATAGATACGACTAAAATGTATTCATTGTAGTGAATAAAAAACGACGTATACAATTGAAGGAGGGAAACATTAATTAAATAAATTGCCTTGAATCTTGGGAATAATCATTGGTTCATTATACCAACCTACTATCCTCTTATTACAACTAAGCCATGGTAAATTCCACATATTTCATTAGGGTTATCAATTCACTAAGTTTTGGTATCTAAGGGTATCTAAATCATATCAAAAACGGTTATATCAAACCAATTACTTAATTAATAACATTTACATTTGTAAACTCAGCCACGCCGTGGCTTAGTCGTAAATTTGGCTTCAGTGCTGAGGTCCTGGATTCGATTTCCAGCATAGGAGAAATTACATCGGCTATCTCATTAAATATGACATGTCCAGTTATGCCATCACCCGACCAAACTTCGGAGCAAATCCTCTGGCAATGCTCTCACCCATGTGTGTCCTACAACAGAACGGAGCTCCTCGCTGCTGTCCGTGGGCTTCTTCAAGGACCCATTGGGTATGCGGATTTAGTGGTCTCGAAGAAGAACTTTACAGCTTTCAAATTGTTTTGCCACGGTTATAGTGCCCTTTTATCTGCTGAATAAAAAAAAAATGAAATTCCCTAGAGTCCTTGGTCAACTCTCTGATTCCAGTTTTACAGTCACAGGCTTGAAGTATCTACTCTCGCGACAATCCATGTCTGTGAATATTATTTTCACCATCGTTGATTGTCATCTATTTGCACTATTCTGCCGAGACCGCGAGTCTAGAGTAGCTTCTAAAGCTACTCTTCGTGCCATGCATTCTTTGTCATTCTTACTAGCGTTCTGTGAAGGGGTGGAGGTGGGCGAAACTATCGCATTAAATATATTTTAAAAAAAGCAAAAGCAAAAAAAATCTATCTGATAATGCCCGATTTCTTCCTCATCTCCTCTTTCTGATAATATGTTATATAAATATTTTCACTAATTATTTTAGTTTTAAAAATCTTTGGGACTAATTTAAATTTAAAACACCATATTATAGTCCGCAGTTCGCAAGCGGTAATCTTGTCTCGACTGCTCCTTACCAACAATTTTGTATACAAATGCGTTTTTGGGGGCCTCCAAAATATCGACAATTTAAACGACTAAATAGGTATACCTCATTTAATATTTACATGACAAAGAAACAATAACTACCACTACGTTTCTAATTTTTAGAACTTTTTTGAAGTTATATTTTTTGTGAAAATATCCCATTGGCGTGTCTGCGTGTTAATCTTCGGCATCGACGATCGAAATATTTTAACTTAAATGTACCTCTATATAACTATGTACCTCTATGTATCTCGATATAACTATTGTTAATTTTGTGAGGAATTAAGTCATTATTGAGTGAGTAAATTTCTTTCATTTCAAGTACTCAGCTGCAACTATCTACATAAAATATTATGGAGGTATGTAGGTATTGAATCATATTTTTATATCACGTACTCTTTGCCTTATTTTAATCAAGTAGTTAAATAATATCATCTATCCCCATAGTGCGCAACTATTAAAGTACACGATACCTTCCCAAATGATAATATTTATCAATCCGAGAAAAGAAGAAGAAAAGTTCATTAATTTCGAGCATTTGTAACAAAGCCTAGGCCTAGGGCCTATGGTTGTTCAAAATACATTCAAATGATTTTATAGTTTTTCATAAAATAAAAATTAATATACTCAATTTTATTTTAATTCACATTAAATTTCGTCAAACTTTATTTCAGAGAGTAGTACTTACTACTCCAATCCTGACAATAGTAGTCGAATCTTGACAGCTACTTGTTGAAATTGTTCAAATTCAATTCGCTGTCATTAAAAAGGAGTCAAATTCACATCTTATAAATAAAATTAGGCAAATCCATAATTGGGTTATTCTGTTATATACTAGAAATAGGTACGTTTATTTTTATTCGAAACAGTAATCGAGAACCATAATTTAAACTATTTTTACTATCCAAAGTTCACTGAAAGAGGACAGATTGAGGACGGTACACAAAATTCATTGCACCTACTCAATTAGTGAAAAAGTGGACTAGACCAATTAATTTTGAATATTAGCTCCTCACAAATGATACGTAGGTAATCCTTGAGGCGACTACCTTCTGTTATAAAAAAAACTCAAAAAATATGGCAACCCTAGGTGTATTATGTACAATACGTTACCAACCTCACATAAACCAGATTCGTACAAAAACACTTTAAATACATGCATTAAATACTTCGGTACTTACTTTAATTAATTAAATGCGGTGGGATTTCGTCGAGTAACATTATGAAAATCCCATTAGGTACATGGGTAGTTAGTTTGGCTAACGATATAGCTACATATGTACATACGATTCTCTCTTTCATTCGTGGTATGAAACTTGTAATCTTACCCTACTGACACCTTCTAACAACTTATGCTCGCCCTTTTTGGTTCTCTACGGAGTTCAAATTAACCAGAACGCAAGTAGTTTCGCTTATGATTTATTAAATGACTTACTAGTGCCACCTAGGATTAACAGGAATATTCTATAGGGAATGGAACTTGGATCTTGGCTACATTCAACAAACTAACAAACATACATACATATAACACGCTGGTTTCTAAACTAGGATTACCTATTAAAGTTTATGGATTTTTTTATACTTGATCATATTTTGACGAAGTGGAGATCTCTCTCTCGCTGTGTGTCTGGCGTACTATGCGACAAGAGAATGCCTATAATAAGGGCAAAATATACAAAACATTCGTAAAACCTGCAGTGCTGGAAAACTTAAAAAAAAGCACGCACAACAACTGCACACGACTGAAATGAAGATGTTGTGTCGACAACGATGGTACGGCCATGTCATGCAAAAGGTAGACACCTGCTCTTTTAAAACTGTGCTAGATATCCCTTCTAAGTCACGAAAAAGAGGCTGGCCATCGGCGACATAGTGGACGATTAGGAGCTGGAGGCACAAGATGTCCCACAAAGACAACTCAGACAATTCACTTACCTCATTTAATCTACGAAAATGGCTTAATACAGGTAGATGACGTCATATTATGATTTTGCTATTCAATCGTAATATTAAAAGACGAAATTCGTTGTTCTGCTTCATCGTTTAGTAGATCTGTTGGTCTGTTATTTAAAAACTATGCCTCATGAGATGACGAAATCCAACTATCCTTCCATGTTTTGGGTGGTCTTCCGGGTAGACGGTGACTAGGGGGATTTCATTTGCTGCTATACATTCTGGCTACGTGGTCCCTTTAATGTCTTTTTCTGGATCTACCTACTCCATCGAACGATTTCCTCTATTCCACATACGATTCTTATTTCAACATTGCGAACACGATCTCGGAGAGTTTTTCCAGTGATTGACCATGGAATCTTCATTTCCGTTGTCCTTAGGATCCCCTTAGTTCGTACAGTTTCTGCTGGCGTTTCCACAGCATACGTCATGTTCGGTCGCACGCATGTCTTTTAAATTCTGACCTGGCTGGCATACGTATTTTTCCAAAACATATTTTTTAGGCATTCATATACGGCAGATGATTTATTGACTTGTTCGCGGACTTCGGTCATTATGACTGCAGATCTCTACTCCTAAATATTTGAGACTCATTACTTGTTCCACGGGCTTATCGTCAACAGTTAGCTTACACTTTAAATGTTGATTGGATATACTAATACTTTTAGTTTTATTGACTGATATACCCATTCTTAGCATCTGTGATATCACGTGGAATTAGTTCAACATTATTCGCAAGTCGTTTTCAAATTCAGTTGTTATCCCCGCATCATCTGCATAACAAATGACATTAACATTTTGGTCACCTATTTTATATCCGATTGTCAGTAAAAGGAACAAAAACCGGATATCATTAAAAGGAATACCATATATTGCACTGTTCTCCACTTATAATTTAGTAAGTACCTGACCAATGAAATATTTCGTCCGGTACTGAATGTTCAGTAAAAATCAGTAGTCAAGTTACGGGTACAAGTTTATAATCTTTTGATGACGATAAAAATATCATTTTATTAGTTCTGAAAGAATGGCATAACTGGAATGATTTAATGCCAAAAAATATGTCGATGTAATTGCTCAAAAGGCTTGCAATATGTGAAACTATACATATTTTTACTCCTCACTAACCCAAGGGGATATAGTGGGGAGTTATGATTATGGTATTTTTTAATGCAGATAATGCTGATATTATATTCTGAAAGTTTCATCACAATGTATCTGTGTGTGTGCTATGTGCAGTGTGGTATGTACGGCGTGTTCATTTTACTTAATCGATTATAGACTAAAGTACTCATTCGATTCTTTTTAAATTTTGCAAATTTGTATATCTGATACTCACTTAAATCCCATTAGATTTTGAAGGATATCTGAATAGTGCTTCTCAATTTTTTTTAACTGTCAAATATTTCGAATTGACCTCGAACTCAGGAAAATTAAAATTTGAAATATTTATTTTCAAATTGGTAAAAAGGCACATCTTTCTTTTCTTTCCTCTTAGCGCTTTTGTCCCGTTTCTATCGGGGTACGCTTTGACCATGATCCTGGAATTGGCAAGTCTGGTTATTACATTGAAGTGACTGCCATCTGACCTTCGTAACCCTTAGAAAGGAGAACCAGACAAATTGGATCATGGCTACACATATGTAGCTAGTGATATAAATCCGCACATGGATTTTTTGAAAATCCAGAGGTGCGTGCCCCGCCCGGATTCGAACCGTCGACCTCACGCATGTGAGGCGACAACCTTACCGCTGGGCTATCACCGCTTGGTAAAAAGGCACATCACTTTCATAAAATGACATTGAAGTGTTATCAAGTTTTCATAATAAAATATGTATTTAAATAAAAAAAATAATTTAACAAACTCATTTCGTGAAAAATGTTGAATATTTTCCATACAAAATTTGAATACTTTATAGAATGACTTGTTAGTGAGGAGTATAGCGTTGGCCACAACCCACTCGTTTTAATTCTGAGGTTGGCATAACTGAAAACCTTGAGAAACATAGTCACAACAAGGTAGGTACTTGAATGAACTAAATTTATTATTCACTTTGTGACATTAATGACCATATACGAGACTATTATGCATATATATATATATAAACGTGTATTTATGTTTTGTATTAATAACAAAGTGACTCCCATATATGATATTTACCAACATAATTTCATTGTCTTTAGTCGAAACAATATACATAACGTAAGACTCATACGTACATCTATCACTTTAACAGGTACGTCATACTATGAACATTTATATTTTATATTTTTAATAAAAAAATATACTTTGTAATGCTTCTATTGGATATATTTGAGTATTCGTGCAAGGTAGATCGTCGGATAAAATTCAATAAAATATCAGAATCGGAATATATTCAAAATATCTATAACCAAGTATTAACTATTTTATAGTATGTATTAATATTTATTATGGAGATCTCAAGAATAGGCATGATGACTAATTTTGAAAAACTATCTCACGATGTTTTTACGCATTCACTGTTTTCAAATATATATACATTTCTACATAAAATAAAGGTTTAGTAGCAAAATTCGCCATTTTAAAATCAAATTTGACATTTACGCCAAAAAACGCTTGTAGTATCATGGCGGCTGCCGACCCTGACGGTGACGTCACGATATTGTAAACTGCATATCACTACTATATGTAATATATGTATTCTAGGACGATTTGTGTATTTATAATCAATTCAAAAGTGCATAAGTGTTGTGCGGTCCCTAAATGTACAAACACGACGAAAAAAACACCTACTGAGGTATATGTTTTCGTCCCACGCGAAAAAAAGAGAAATAAGTGATTAAATTTCGCACGGCGAGACATAAGTGTATTTTATTAAGTACTCATTTACAATGAAGTACAGTATTTGTTCCCCCACTTTTAGCTCTCAATAATATAATATTTACCATTATTTAGGCAATAAGCATATAAAGAACTTCATTAATGTCCAAACGTCAAAATAGGCCATCATACGTTTCCCGCGTATGTTTTTAGCTTATGAACACATAATGTAGAGAGAAGAAGGAGCATATTTTATCGATTTTCGAGATGTAAGTTGTATTTAAATTACAGATAAATAAAGTACTTATATGTACTTATTATTAAGTTTTTACGTTTCGAAATTCTGATGAACAAAAGTCTTTGTTCGACGCAAAGAAATATCCGACCATCAAAAGTTCCATTCTAGTTAAGAGTAGTTAAGACAGGCAGAAAAATAACTACTATGGCTGCTATTGCTAAAAATAACGATAGCAGATAAATATAGCTTGTTATTAACACAATACAAATAACGAGCGCTATGTAATAATTCGTATGCTGCTAAAATTGTAACGATGTTTTAAAACGCATGCTTCGCGTAATCGCCGTCGTTTCGCGAATCGCTTCATTGCATGAAAAAAATATAGCTTGCTAGTTTAGTTTGGCAGTGACCAGCATCATAACATGTCGAACGTTCGTCAGCTCACCATCGCGTGACAAAATTGTAGAATACTAAAACTAAATTAGTTTACCATACGTTGCGAGCGTTCATTATTTATTTATTTATTCAATAAGAACTAAGTTACATACAAAATACAATAAACTTAGGCCCGATATTACAGTCGGCCCTCAACTCATTGAGTTTGTTAAACTCAAGATTAATGTTAAGGGGAGATTGAATCCATTTCCGTATTACAGTGCAATATAACATGTCAGTTACTAAATCTTCAATTATAGACATATTTCACTTTTTCTGTGGTTATTATCTGTCAAATTTAAATAACCTCAAATAATACGAAATACAAAACGGGACGCTACGACTTAAAATACCATTGTTTTATTATCCAACATGGTAAATTTAATTTTTTTCACCAAAATAATGCTTTTAAATGCCCATGTTCAATACGGCTGTCAGTTTGTTTTGTTGTGTGGCGCCACCGTCGATACAACTAACGCCTTTAGTGATACAACACTGAAACTACACACGTTGCCTAACGCCTCTAGTGATAGAAACTGAAACTACACGAGTTGCCTAGCAAATGACAGTTGACTCACAGTTAAGTACTTAATCTTCCAGAAACGTTGAGTTAAATATTTGTCGTTTTAGTGACATATTTGAGGGAAGATTAGGCCTAAACGGACACTGTAATACGCTATATTTTTGTGAAACTTGAGTTTAGCTCTTAAACTGACACTGTAATACCGGCCCATAGTATCCCCCGATAGGTAGGCGAGTATCTAGGTAAATTGAAACTATTTGCTTTGATGAATCCTTGTTCCATTGCTATTTTATTGTTTTGTTTTAGTTTTAAGTACCTAATTAAAATATTAATATATCAAAAACACCAAAATAAACATTGTCCAGACCGACAATTAATGCGTATATTGTATTGAAGACTATCAGAAGAATTGACGCGACCATACTATGACGTCGTGCGCTCTGATTGTTTTTTCTCATAAAATGGCGGACTAACACATTTTGTATTTTTATATTTATAATATTATTATTCACTCCTTTAAAATGAAAATAAGTACATTTTTTAAATCTTTATAACCTATTTTATTTTTTAAAATCATAATTTCAATGATTTTTTCTTACAGTCATCACACCTATTACATAACATTCTATTTTTTTTTTAATATATTAATCATAATATGTATATGAATCATAACAATTATCCCATATGTATATTAGATTCATCATAATACATTGTGTATTTCCATTTCAACCTCATGTAACACTGTACAACTCCCACAAACAATATAATAACATCATTTTATTTTATAATCAAGCAATGAAAGCCACCAAGTTATTTATTTCTGAAACGTTAAATATTCTCCACCACGTTACAATACTCGGTGCGTGTTATAACAGATGCGTCAACGATTCAATAGAGCGGATAGCGATATTATTTGGTTTATTGTCCCAAATAAACCAAATAAATCAATAAATAAAAATAGCATGTTAAAAATAAGCAGCATATTCCATATAGCTTGTTATGAAAAAAATAGCCATTTCGAACAACACAACAGTTGACAGTAACAAACACAATTGACAGTGACAATATGGTGACGTCATGCGCTCTGATTGGTGTTTCACATAAAATGGCGGACAAACATATTTTGTATTTTTATTTTAATAATATTAATATTATTCGCTCTTTTAAAATGAAAATAAATATATTTTTTCAAATCTTTATAACATATTTTATTTTATAAAATCATAATTTCAATGATTTTTTCTTACTGTCATCACGCCTATTGTCGACCGACAAACTAAATTTGGCTACACAGAATACATTTTTTATTTAATCGCATTTTCATAAATAAGCACAAACAAATACCTAAGCATTCACGATAAACATTATTTTTAAGACATGATTTTCGATTGAACGTACATGTGAAATTATATTTTGATATAGAAAATTAAGAAATGAGTAAGCTATGGCTAAAATTGTCTGTATACAACAAAAGTAGTCAATGTAAGTATGTAATTACACTTAGTATGTATGTAAATAAGTACAGTACCTACATAAATAATATTAATCGGTATCTACCTATAGTTTAGGGTTGAGTTCCAGATTAGGGTTGAGGCAGCGACATAGAAAGTGTCCAAGAATATAATATATACCTGGGACATACCATTCGACTGGATAAAGAAAATCAGACTGCTGAACTCAAAAGTAGGATTGGAATAAGTTGTGCTGCCTTCGGAAAAATGGGATATAGCTTGAAAAACCGGAAAACACCCATTAAGAAAATGTATATAACAGAAGTAAAATAGCTTCTGTAAGAGAAAATTGAGTGATCAACTTAATATTGATATTGTATGTGTCTTTATAGACAAGTGTATTTATTACTCGCCACTTCTATCTTCCTCAAGGGGTAGGCAGTGAGAACGGAATACCGCATTCTTCTATCTTGACACATACATCGCCTCATCAACATTGATACAATGTCTCATACATGCTCATATTGCTAGTAATGCAATTTTACTTAAAATTTCTCAACGGGTATCATGTATAAATTACATACAATGAGTTTCGTGACAATGTTTTTGTGTGTATGGTGTATTGTGAAAACATTTGTCCTCTGGAAATCTTATATTTTTTTAAGAATATAATAGAAATGTTCTTCTTAAAAATGCATTTAGAGATTGTCATCATTTCAAGAAGAAAAAATGAACGCTTACTCGTTTTTATTTTTTAAAATGGTTTTAAAAATGAGTTTGATATGCGTATGTAAAAAGCACTGCGTATCGGGCGGAACCAGGTTGTTATGAAATTCATAAAATTTGAGTAAGAATTATAATATTATTTTCGTACAAGTTGATATTTTTATGTAAGGTTATACATCTTTTCCGATATTTTTAGGTTATATTTGATGCTGAGTGAAGCGTACATGTTCTTCAAGTTGTTGGCATTTTTATACAATAAGAAAAAGGTCCTTTTGCTTATCGACCATCTCAAAAGTAAAGACTTTTATGCCAAGGAACCAGAGCATGTAATTTTTATCAAAAAGGCCATCAGAAGAGGGCGAATGGTATCAAAGGGATATATTTACATGTGTATTGTTGCTATAATCGGTTGGTAAAACATATTTTTATTTTATTTGAAAAAAAAGTTACGTTAAAATTAACCGAACTATGGTGACAACAAAACAATTCGTTTTGTGCTACTAAATATTTTGTGCATTTAACCAAACAGTACCGACATAAACAGATAAACTTTTACTACTAATAACAAAGGTTTGGGTAAAAACGCAGGTAGCCAGTTCGGTGGTCACAATTATTTATTTCAGTGTATAGGATTGAAACCTTGATAAATTATGATTTAAATAGAATATTTTTATGGTTGCATATACAAAAACATTGGATTTTTTTGGATAATTTAAAGATCTCTTTAGAGACGAAACGGGAATAAATATTTATTATAAGAGAAGGGGAGACATCTATAAGAAAGAATTGTCACCTCTTGATAAAGGATCTTGGCTTTCATAGTACCAAAATACCTACCAATTTACCAATTTAGAAATAAGTTTCATTGTCTTAGATAGATGGCGATGATTTTTCAAAGTTTATTATAAAGAACTTTCAACATTTTCAAAGGAAGTCAATAAAAAGGTATAATTGGTGAACGTTGCACAAGCGCTTAAAATAATCACGTATCCAGCCAATGACAGGTCTTAAGCCTTATTTCCCGGTTCTTCTATAAAAACATACATATGTATTTCCGTTTCGTCTCTATCGAGATATTAAATTTTGATATAAAAAAAATATTTGTTTTGTGGTGTGGCTGCCGTGAGACGCCGGCTTAGAAAAGTGCTTCCACTTTTTACTATTATAATAGTTTTCGGGTACAAGAGTGTAGCATGTGTGTATTTTATAAGGTAACTCACACCCACGCACCTGGCGCTGAACATTCTACATTATGGGAAATGCGGTGATGGTATGATTGCATGAATGTTTGTTATTTCCATACCAAAGTGCCGTTGTAGGTATATTTCTGAATGATATACATTCCTGTCTTCATAATTTGTCTTCGTTCATATCTAGATATTTAATGCAGGCCTGATATAAGTAACTAACAATTATGTAAATATACCTACATCTGTGGTTTAATACTTACATACAAGTGTGGATGTTTCCTTTGAAACTGAGCTCCAAATGACGATTCATGAACTAAACATCATTTGAACGATAAAGCAATATAAAATAGGTTATATAAATAATATCTACATCATAATTCAAAGGCTTGATTAAGTGACGTCGTCAACATCCGTTTTTTAATGGACGAAATTTTAAGTTTTTTTCCGAGAGATTTGAAAAATAAGGTAAATGTTACTCTGGCGCGTTATCCATATGATATATTGGGGAATTGTCATTGAGAAATGCCTCTAACGGCAATTTATAACGCCAATTCAACTTTTGAACATTTTTTTACACAACCTACTTCGAGAGAATAAAATAATCTTCGATTGAGAATATAGGCAATAGGAAAATCACAATATTGAAAATCCATCCATCATCTAATAATTTATTATTAAATCATAAAATATTGTAAAAACTTAAATGCATCTGGAAGAAAAAAAAAAAAAATCAAGGATTGTTTCGTTTTGAAAGCTACAAGTATTCATTTAAATCAAACTTAGTTTTTAGATTGTACGATGTATTATGTAGGTAACTTACTTTCATATTTCTTTGAAAAGGTGTAAAATATGTTAAATATATTTATTGTAAAATTTAAACACAATGAAAAGTATAGCAGTGACATCTATGGAGTTTGTTTGCTGCTAAATAGCTAGGTTCAGAACCTTTTAATGTGTTCTTTCTTAAAGTATAAAAACTTTAAGAAAGTAAGATAGATGTCAGTAGATCATTTCATGATTGATCTGTTGCTAGGAAAATAATTGGCTATAAAAATTTATTATTTATTTAAAACTTATTATTGTTTTCTGTTGGATTGGAACAATAAAAAGTATATGTTAGTAATGAAAATTAACATAGGTTCATTCTAGGAACGTACCTCTAATAGAAAGTATCTAATCTGAATCTCAAACTTGTAAATTGTACATACTATTTAAGTGTAAATATATTGTAATTTAAGTAAATTACAAGAGCAAGTCTTCTTCATTTGAAAACTCCCAGATTCCACGATTCAACAAAAAGAACTAAGGACAATTTTTTTGTAAAATAATTCAATTGAGATATTTTTAACTATAAGTTGAGATTATTAGATCCGTTCTATCACTTATTTTTTATTATTATCATTATTAACTGGAGTTTCTCGAAAGTATAATTAAGATTAGGTATATAATTAATATTCATATTATAAGTACCTACATAGTTATTAGATAATGAAATAAATAAATAATGTCCCTTTAATATTTTAAAGTTAACTTTGTGGTATCATTATAAATTATTTATTATATCCAAAAATACTTTGTTTACACCACTTGAAGGCTAATTTAATATGTTAAGTCTTATTTTTAACAAGATGAGAACACTGTTCTGCAATGAAGTGCTATGTTTGGTCCGTCCAATTGTATGGTTGTGAAACTTGGACGCTTATAGTTAATACAATGAACCGGTTAGAAGCGTTTGAAATGTGGACTCATCGAAGAATGCTTCACATTAATATCCGACAGATTTAATATCCAACGTACAAGTTTTGCGTCGAGCACATGCAAGCAGAGAACTCCTGACAAATCTAAAAGTTCGTAAGGTATCATATTTGGGCCACATTCTGCGAGGAGAAAAGTATCAATTGTTGCAGCTGATAATACAGGGAAAGATGAGGGTCGTCGTGGAGTTGGGAGATGGCAGATGTCTTGGCTGCGCAATATCCGACAGTGGACTGGAATAACGCAGGTAGGAGAGCTGGTCCGAATAGCACAGGACAGAGAGGCATTCTCCAGAGTGATCGCCAACGTCGGAAGAACCTGATACGGCACACAGAGAAAAAAAAAGAAGTCTTCCTGAAGAAGAGAACGTTGTTTTCGAAACCGGTCGACGGTAGTCCTCATAAGTGGTGTAAAAAAGTAATTTCGGATATTATGGCCCGGTATTACAGTCGGCCCTCAACTCATTGAGTTTGTTAAACTCAAGATTAATGTTAAGGGGAGATTGAATCCATTCGTATTACAGTGCAATATGACATGTCAGTTACTAAATTTTCAATTATAGACATATTTTACTTTTTCTGTAGTTATTATCTGTCAAATTTTAAATAACCTCAAATAATACGAACTACAAAACGGGACGCTACGACTTGAAATACTATTGTTTTATTATCCAATATGGTAAATTAATTTTTTTCACCGAAATAATACTTTTAAATGTTCGTTTCAATATGGCTGTCAGTTTGTTTTGTTGTGTGGCGCCACCGTCGATACAACTAACGCCTCTAGTGATAGAAACTGAAACTACACGCGTTTCCTAGCAAATGACAGTTAACTCACCGTTAAGTACTTAATCCGCCAGAAACGTTGAGTTAAATATTTGTCGTTTAAGTGACGTATTTGAGGGAAGATTAGGCCTAAACGGACACTGTAATACGCTACATTTTTGTAAAACTTGAGTTTAGCTCGTAAATATAAAATATTGTTTTGTGCGAAGGTTGAAAGCCCATTTAATATCGATAAAGTGCATATAAAACTAAAGTGATTCCCTGAAAATACTCACTGCCGAGGATTCCAGAAAAATGCCCACAAAATTTCATAGTCTGATATTTTATTTTTAAGTTGGCTGCCTTATGCCCATAGCGGAAAAGTTTGCAGTGTTGCCGACAAACGTGAAATATCCGTTTTTCGACACGATGGAATCGCCAGCTTATCAAATAGTGTATCTGATGCAGATATACTCCAAAACATCTGTGGTTTTGTTGGATGGAGCATTGGATACCATAATGCCAGCGTTTATTGCCCAAGCACGTAAGTTTATTCACAACGTTGTCAATATTTCAAGTTTTAAGAATTGTAAAGGTATCTCATAGCATTGTAAGTTTAAAGATTTCATCATAATCATCATCAGCGGCTCTACTGGCCAGGATGGGTCTTGGCCTCCTCAAGGAATCGTCTCGATTGCACCCTATCCATGGCCTTTTCTCTCCAATTCCGCACACCGGCTATCTAAAGGTCCTTCTCGACTCCATCCATCCATCATAGTATCGGTATTCCCACACCTCTTCTGCTCTCCGGACGTGATGTGAGGATTCTTTTTGGTGTCTGGTCATCTTCCATACGATGCACGTGTTTTAACCAGCGGAGCCTCCCTATTTTTATCGTTTGGACGGTATTTGGTTCCTTAGCAATAGGCTCTGTAGTTCGTGATTGTACCTGATTCTACACGTGCCTTGATCGCAGAGGGGACCGAAATTTTTTCTCAAAATTTTTATTTCAAAAACCTGTAACGCATCTATATCCTTTTAAGCAAGAACCCAACACTCAGAGCCGTATGTTAAGTTTAAGATTGCACACATTAAAATACAGATAATATTATCATTATCAGCCCGTATTTGCCCACTGCAGAACATAGAATTCTCCTCTCCTACATACTCCAATCCTACAGTTTTTATGCAACACCCATCAACTGATAACCCATCCAATGAACCTCTTATTGTCATCAATTCATCTGTAGGTTGGTTTTTACCGCCTCTTCGTCTCCATTTCAATTATCAAAGGCATTATCAACCCATAAAAATATTGTTACAGTTGACAATCAAATAAAATATTTTCTTTTATCATAATACAAAAGAGATTAGTCGAAAGCAATGGTTCAAATCACTCTTTGTCATCAAAATTATATTTTTAATCAATTTAAAATGAAATTGTTTGTGTTAAATTTCACGAGAGTCGAGTTCCTTATTTAATTAATTTTTCAGTTGTAGGTACCTACCTTTTTCTTGAGCAACAGAATAATTGAATTAAAACATGAAATAATTTGAAATTAAATATGGTATTGTGGGGTGGGTAATATTGTATATATGAGAGAACATAATTAGAAAGTTAAGATTACTGTGGTAGAAAATATCTTTATTAGGTTCATTGATAAAACAAAAAACTAGTGATGAGCTCACTGCCAATATCTGACCACTGTTGGTCTTTTAGTTGTTGGTGTAAAAATTTAAGTATTTTCATGCCAATACTCAAAAGTCGTTTAGTTAAAAGTCTGATCTTTACATACTTACCAAATAAATGGTATTGTTGCATTTTGTTATTGTATACCCACAAAAAAATATATTCAAATGATTCATTCATATGTCCATGGAACAAAAACTCTCCAAATCCAGAAAATTGTTGTGTTATCATCAATATCATTATTTTAAAACATAAGTTCGAACCATCTTCTTGTTACTAAAAGCAATCATTTAATGGTTTAATAATAATTTACAAATGAAAATATGTTTTGGTCTTTGGTAAAATATATTATATCTTGGAACAAAGTGTTTGATTTTGTTCATCCCTATAATATTCATCCAGTTTATTGTTTCAAAAGAAAATACTCAGTCAATGAGAATTTCCACATGAACTCCGAAACGTGTTCTCAAAGCAATGTCTCAGTGAAGGCGTTCTTTATTAAAATTGAGATGCATTACTTAAGTATGCTTAAGAAACTGGAAGCTGATGTGCTTATGAAAAGCGAATACAGTTCAATAATTTTTACCTGAAGGTATTATTTGTTTCTAGCCTTAGGGCTGTGTTCAAAATTTGAACTAAGCAATGTTAAAAACGATGTAAGCCATTAAACAATAATGTCGTTTTAGGACAAATAGGCTTTAAAGTGTCCTCGTAGAGCAAAATTGATATTGACAAAGTTAACGAAATTATTGTAGAACCATTTAATAAGATGGTGCAGAGCATATAGAGCGTCAGAGATTGGATTTATGACAGGTATTATGGCGGACATTGGGATCTGATTGATCTGTTTTGTGTGAGCCTATATGTTTGTTGAGGTAATGATTGTGATTGCAGAAAGTGGAGCGGGAACAATCACCTGGTTCATAATTGCATATAATTGTGAATAAAAATTGTAAACTGCTAGCCCTAGAACAGGATTTCCTAGTTGGGCATCAGTAATCTACTTATTGTTGTCATTATAAATATGGTGTGATAAAAGGTAAATAAATAAATCATATAGCGCGCTGGGTAGAAATCCAGTTTCGCGAGTTCGAATTCTGCCTCGACCGATTTCATTCACTTTTAGCAAAAGCATTTATGCACATTTAAGGGAACGCATGAGTATTTGACAGTTAAAAAAAATCAGAACCACTGATAAGATATCTTTCAAAATCTAATGGAATCTAAGCGAGTATTACATATACAAGTTTGCACAATTTGAAAATAATCGAATGAGTACCTACTTTAGACTATAATCGATAAAGTAGAACAAACACGCTGTATACATAGTACGTAACACATAGTACAAAGTACATAGTACACAGCACACTCACACAGATTGAGATGAATCTTTTAGAATACAATCATGATATTAGTTGATAAACTGTTATAAAAGAATATCCTTAAAAAAAACGAATTCATAACTTCCCACTATACCCCCTTGGGGTAGTGAGTAGTAAAAATATACCTAGTGAATAGAATACATTTCTGCTTTAATAATTGTGTGTCCGTGTCTTGTTTGTGTTTTTGTTGACTAAAATTCCGCTAGTGTATCAAAGTACCTATGTTCATAAACTTATTTCAATAAAATTATTACATTTTTTATTAACACGCACACTTACAACATAAAACATGCACATACACACTTTATTCTTAGTATGTAATTGCATTGTATTATTTCATTTTTGTAAATAAGCGAATAAATAAAATTTGAGCGGGTACTACATAATAGAAACACAATGAATTGAAATAATATATATTTTCCATTGTGTAATTGCTTAGATGATTAGCCTAATTTAAATCAATTAGGCACACCAATATATCAAAGAATATTGTGCAATTCATAATACTACTGAAAAGTTTTACAAAAACTTAAGAACCACTTACAAAGATTTCTCATTCAAAAAAAAATTTTTTTACAGGACTTACATCATCTACCAGCAATTTACCTTTTTGAAATGAGTACAAATACAAATACTTCAACGTTAACCTTTGTGTATTTAAGCAAATCAAAAGTACCTATTTGAAAGAAAGTTATTTAATCTGTTAATATCAGAGTTAAAATAAATTGTACACGAAATTTAAAAATATTATGTATACCTACATACATATATACGCGAGTAGGGTTGTATTGGAGTTGGACGAACTTAGAGTTTGGAAACAACTATTTTACCTAAAGTGAAGTGAACCTTGTCGAACAATTTACAAATTACTATTTTGTAATTCATAATATAGCATAATAATTTACTTCAATATTGAGGCTATTTCCATAGGGCATCCAACTTTGGTTTATCATAAATTACGACCACAAGTCTGGTCTGATCACTCTCTATACCTTCGAAACTCTCCATCCATAATAATATTGTCTTGAAATTTATCTAATCTAAAGTATAAAGTTAAAATATACCAGCTCGGAAGATAATCATATTTGGATTGTGTAAATTTCAAAGAAATATTATTATTTCGAAATTATGTACCTATAATTTACACAGCAACGGCATACACAATATAATTTCATTCTACCTAAATTCAAATGAATTAATATTTTCCTGAGCAGATTGCAAACTCTCCCCGACGCGACGCTACGTAGTGCTCTTTTTCGGAAAAGTATAATAGACCGTAGTCCTAATAGCCATGTTAAAAAAAATGAATATCCACAAATCAAATCCACAAAAATGAATATCTAAAAAAAAAATACCACTACGTTCATCAACACATAATAATGATTAAGTGCACATTTGTACGTAAAATTTCCATTGAACATTATTTTGAGAAAACGGGATTTCACTTATACCATTATTATCTGCTGTTACATACATCATCACAGTATCACTTATACCATTATCTACTGTTACATACATACATTATCTATTCGATATTACAGTATCACTTATATATTAAAAGTAGATATGTAGTATCACGATACTACATATCTACTTTTACTTACACACATACATTATCTATTTTGTCAAATATCTCATGATTGGCTTTTTGTAGACCAACATTATTTGAAAGGGAGATTCTTTAGTCACTACAAAGTTGCTAGCGTATTTTAATTCCAAGGAATTCAGAGAAATAACGTAGGTACAATTGCACACGATCATTTTCATAAAAAAGACGCAAAATACTCAATTACTTAAGTTGATATTTCCTGGCTTACTTGATCACCATACTTGATTGCTTTTTCATTACATTTTGTAGTCAATATGTACCTACTTCCGGTTACGTTAGTTTTCTTTCTTGATCAGTTCTCTTGCCTCGTAAATGATATGCCATGACATTGTATATTAGTGTGTATTATCACTCACATTTATTATATTATATTATACATCTATTGTTTTGTTGTAAAATATTTATTGACTTTCTAAAATATGATATTCCGCAATGCACCACCTCGAATTTTAGAATAATTCAAACAAATAGTAATACCAAAACCGTCACGTCTATTTTTCGAAAAAATCACGCACATGTGTCTGTCGCCTTGAATGGGAATCTGGGAATTTTTCTGTGAACATTTTAGCGTTTCCCCGAAGCACCTACAGATAAGCCCGGAAAAGGTATAGGAAAATGTATTTTCACAAAATATAAATACTTCACACCCCCCAAATCAATACATACGTTTAACCGCAAGTCACACCCTTAATGTATGTAGTTACCTACCTAAATATAGGTACGATTGACTCAAAACATGTTATTTTTTTTAGATTTATTTTAGAGAATAGGATATGACCATAGAATAATAATAAAACTATAGAATACTCATTCCCATACAATACCTCGCTGAAAAAGTGAAGCCGTTTTATTGGCCGGCTCGTGTCAATATGTATTATGTATGATTCTGCTGGTAGACATTGTTCGTATAGTAGGTACTACTCGTTATGACTACGTAAATAATTTTGCAAGTAGTTAAAAAATTCCCTATTTGAAGAACGTATCACGCAGACGGCCAAATGATTATTGAATGCTCGTAGCAAAATCTTGACCAAATTATTTATTTATTTATTTATTACATACACGGCCTCTTGGCCATTATAAAAATATGGTAAAAATAAAACAAAACTCGTATTAAACAAAAAAAAAACAACACAATAATTCACAAAAATACAAAATCTATCACACAATTCAAAATATTCATAATATTATGTCCCACTCCGATTTGTCTAAATTTATCCCTCTGAATTTTAGTATATAAGAAATGTCAAAAAGTTGACTGCATTTATACGGAACTCATTACGTCGAACCGCGCGGATGAAATCCTTTCACACAAGCGCCCGTTGGTTATAGACATTTTCGTACTCTGAAATGAATCAGAATGGGACACAAATGTCCACATCGACCTGACACTACAACTTACAGGTACCTACAGAGCAAACATAAAGCAGTCGCGTTTACTGCAGGCTAAAGAGTATTCTATACTATTATTATTCTATGGGTATGACATAAAATGAGATCAATGAAAATGTTTACATAACAAAATTCGGTATAATAATAAATAAATATGACATAAATCTCTTTCCCTCAGCGTCGTCGTCATTTTTCTCATGGGCTGAGGGTCGTGATCTCCAACAGATGTACCCCGCACAGAGTTCCTCGAGGCTTTAACTTTCTTTCCTATATATGGCCAAGTTATAAAAGTTATTTTTTCTTTTATATGGCCAAGGTATCGGAGTTAAAGGCGTACATTATTGTCTGTATTCAAACATGTATTAGGTATTCCTAGTTGTATAGACAAAGATAAATTGCTAGAACACCTTACATGATACAAAGAATTATGGTCTCTGTGTTGTTTTTTGTAAAGAAATTTTTTTTTATTACATATTGTTAAAGAAAATAATTATCATATTTATATATATCGATCTTATGAACAACAACTGCGCCAGTAATAAAACTGCCATAAACTATTTAAAAAAGTAACATTTGATGAATAACCAATAACTATTTTATTGCGTTTTTTG
Source organism: Molanna angustata (assembly GCA_963576475.1). Classification (NCBI taxonomy): domain Eukaryota; kingdom Metazoa; phylum Arthropoda; class Insecta; order Trichoptera; family Molannidae; genus Molanna; species Molanna angustata. Next base: position 21,196,241 of record OY754977.1, read on the forward strand.
AAAATTTATTTGTCATTAAGTTCGATGTGACACGCGATTTTGGTTTTCTCAGTTCTTGCCTGATATCTTTCATTTTATGACAAATTTTCTCCGCCTTATTTTGACATTTCCATTAGGTAATGGTCATGGGTTGTTATATTTTTGATATCGGTTAGAAGAGGGACATTATCTTATTGCATCTATAAATATCCTTATAAACACCACAGATTCGAAAAGTGCCAAGAAATATAATTCTCAACTTTACTATGCTTGTTTTGAATTGAGTAAAATTTTTTAATCTTGCTCACAAAGAAAACAAGGTAAAAAGGCACAATATATCATATAATATTTATATTGACAATATGTTATATATTTTAAATCTAATCTTAATATCTTGTTTCACGATGTTCGTACACGCTAATGTAACGGAATTTCTTATATGTAACGGAATGTCTGTAAGTCGATGGTGAGGCTGTGCAATGAAGTGTTTAGTGTGGTTACTTTGCTAAACTGATCCTCGAAAATTGAATGTATTTTTATATTGTGGAGAAAATTAAGGAAGATGTCTAATACTTACTTATATTAGGTGTTTCTTGTAAGCGGTGAGGATTCTGCTTATGTATTATTTTTATAATATTTTATTTTTGTTAAACATAATCTTCTTTGCTATTTTGATAGTTGGTCAACTTGACATTTTGGCTTTCAATTTGGAAAACATCCTTATGCTCTCGGAACGGGCTGCAGCGAGGGCACCAGTTCTGAACATGGATTCTAGGGATGATAGAAGATTTGCTTTCAAGAAAGCTCCCAGAATTATAACCACCATACATCAAGGAATCCCGCAAGATCTGAGGCCTGTTATTAGGGAGAAGCTAAGAGATGCTATTAAACATCATATAAGTATTATAGAGTAAGTAATAGGTAATTGTGGTATAATAAGTAACTTCTAAAGTCAGAATAATTAGGTACCAGTGTTTGGTACACTTTTGTGGCCAATAAAGTATGAATATGTCCTTGTAACAAGTACATATGCATCCTCGTACATTTTCTAAATTAAGCATATATGCTTGTGTTCGGGTTCGATTTCGGTTATGGCAGGATTCGAATTCGCGACCACTAGATTGTAAACCCCCGCGCGCTTACCGCCCTGTTTAAATATTCATCTAATTAATCTTTTATAGACCACTTTTAAATGATGCGCATAATTCCATCAGTAAATTTTTTTTTTTCTGTAGCATGCTTCAACAACATAGTACAAAAATTAAGTTAAGACACGACACCTAAATGTAACCATACTATGGATTATTTAAAATGTGAAAAAAATATTTGAAAATATCTTTAAGGTTCCCAAATAAAATCCTTTTAACAAGAAAAAAATTTTTCATTAAAAGGCTGGTCGACTCATCATTCGATAAGAGCTCGATCAGACGAAATAACCTTTTTGTAAAAGAAAATACCTTTGTTTTTTTTTAAACTTGTCCAGTGATTTGATTTTTATAAAGACGAAATTTTAAAATAGCATCACAGCCAACAAAAAGAAAACGCAGAAATCAACTCGATCAAATATTTTTATATAAGTTGATAAATAACTATGTTGATAGCCCAATGCTGCGTTCTATGATAGACATACAGTTATACATTCCCCACTGTAATACCAATTACTGTAAGAATTCATTCCTAAATATGTCATGCAGTTTGTTTAAAGGCCCCCATTCACGATAGTGCCATCCTTCCAAACGGCTTGCTATTACTCCAAAATGCGCTCGAGAATGTCAAAACCCGCGCAGCCCAATTGGCCTGACACACGAAAATGGAATTCCAAACGATTGAAACTCCACAGTGCCGCGACAAACGGCGCGGCGCATCCTGTCGGTACGGTATGCTCGTGAGTGATAAAACCAGCGGTACATTGCGCCATCTCATTGCGCCGAGTTGTTTGACACTGTCGTGAATGCGAAAATACAAAATTTTCTCTTTGTTTTTTTGTTTTTATATGTAAACAGACCGCTATAGCAGTTGTATAAAACTCATCATCAGAATTGTAACTCATTTTCACTCGAAAAATTAAAAAAAATAGAAATTATTAATGCGAAAGCGCCGACCGATTATGTATAGATACTAATTTTGATGGCTCGATGGCGCGCCCGTTTTTGTGATGAAAATTTTACAATGCTCCAAATGGAGCCGGTCCATATGGAGCGACACCGAATGACTCGATCGTGAATGGGCTGCTTAGTACCAAAATGCGCGACGCAGACATATTTAACTTATCACTTGGTAAATTCAGGTGTCGCTTGGTAAATTGAGCATGGTGTCGGTGTTTGGCTCAGAGGGGTGTAAGGTCTCTTGGTGCTTGAGCTCGCTGTATGTAAATGTGTGTATGTATCTTGCATGTATAATGTACATATATGTATATTGGTGTATACCTACATATGTGTGTTTGTGTGTGTATATATGTATACATATTCTTGAAATCCGATTTATATTAAAATTTCACAAAAGTGTACATAATTTTGAACCACCCAATATCACTGAACATACATGGAGGTTAAATCGATAGGTATTGAGGTCCCCTACTTCCTTGCTTCTGTTGATCCATTGATACACCGTGTATATTAAGTACTTGTACCTGTTTGTTGTCAAATAAATAAAATTAAAAAAATAAAAAAAACAACAAAATATTTGAAGTACCTATCCTGTGTATAACTATATATGTATCATCTTATTTTACACTTTTGTATTAAAAATATAATCTGCAAAAGTCGAAGAACCACTGCTGGTCGATTCCAAAATCTTAAGATTGCCACAAAATAAACAAAGTGCTTGTTAGATGTCAATAAAATATGTCCAGATGACAATTTTCGATTCCAAATTTATCGTGACATTAAAAAGGATATCGTTTTACAAGTATATAAAATGTATTTTACTAGGACAGAACATGAAAAAAGCTTTGGTTTCATACTTTTATATTGAACTGTTTTAATCTAAAGTAGATATGTAGGTATGTATTATCAAAGAATACACATTTCATTTCTAAAAATAAATAAAATAATCTAGAAAATTGGAAAACTAACTCTTATTAAATAATTGATTTTGAATAAACGTAGGTATTTAAGACTCGTAATTTTAACCACGTCGCAAATACTTCGAAATTGCTTACAAAATAACATATGTCACAGCTAAACGCTAAAATTGAACAGCTAAAATTGATGAAATTTCCATTTTGAATTCACTCATAATTTAAATGCCATTTCGAGGCAAATTTCGATAGTTCTAGATTATTTTAGTGTTTTATGGTTTTAGATTATTAAGTTAACACTTAAAAATCAACTACATATATAATGCTGCACGATAGAGGAATCGCATGTACTGCATCGAAACGAAAAAGCTGAGTGATTCGACACAGTCAATGGACTAGTGAATCATCCAGTTGTCGCACCGAAAATCGTATCCCCTACACTCTAATGTATGCAAATGAGAACTTTTGATCACTGTATTTTACTTTGTTGTTGCTTTCGTTTTTATTTCTATTAACTTTATTGATACTTTTGTTATTTTTACATTGTTATTAGTTTGTTACTACTTGCTATTAATTTTATTTTACTTGTATTTTTGTTACAATTTTTGTTATTTTTTTGATATGTTTGTAAAGTACTGTATGTCGATGAATAAATTATTATTATTAATAATTACCTAGACCTTTCTGTTATAAGGTATTTCACACCCGCACAAGTGTTGCTGGCTACCCAACATTGGGGGTTATGGCTGTCGTGGTGGTATGAATAAACTGTATAAGTTCTATCCTTCATAATTAAACATTGTATATTCCAACCATCCCTACAGAGCGAATTATATGTAAATTTTTTTATGCATGATTGATATGCTTACAGTTACAAATGTTGTGTCTGGCAAAAAAAATCAACAGGCTAGGATAACAAATTACTGTCTCTCCAGAACGATCTTTTCTTACCCTATTATCTTCATAACGCAACTCTCTTACGTCAAAAAAGTAAAGATAAATATAGATAAAACAGAATTTTATCTGGCTGAGGATTATTCTTGTGGTGTCCTCATTTCGATCATGTCAAAAAGCAAATTTCTTATCCTTTCTTTCAGAACCTGATGGTAATTTCTAAGAAAAGTCTCTCATGCATAAGGAACAACATTATGTTGTAACTTAATTATTTGCTCCCGTGCTTGGTCTCGAGATATTATCAGATGATGAAATGCTATGAGACAAGAAAGGAACGATTAAGGTTTATTTAGGTACTAAACCATGTCCTGTAATAAACCTAGATATTCAGAAATCTGGGTTGGCAGCCAAGTGTTGTCCTCGCATCACCAAAGAATAAATTACTCGTTCTTCTCACAGAACATTAATTCGACATAGAAATCCCAAGGAGCCTAAAAAGATGTTAAACTTAATAATAATAATAATATGAGTTGAAAACTAAATATATTTATTAGGGATTGTTCCTCAAACTTCTCGAAGTTTATGACTGTCTTTTGGGATCCCTTTGACATAGAAAGAAATTGAATTTTACATAAGAATATAATTTATGTATTGAATTTCAGGTATACCTCAAAAATTGAGGCTGCATTCAGTGCTGCGGCGGCTATGCAGTTCATGTTAAGCGGTTTAGTTATTTGTTTGATTGGAGTTCAAATTTTGTCTGTAAGTATTATCATAATCACCAATTCAATGAAATCTTGAGTTAATTTCCTAAGCGTGTTTAATCGTTGCATTGCTTTTATTTTCAGATTGTAAAAAACACATATAACTATAAAATTAATTTAAATCACTTTTAATTCAATTTTTTTACGTAGGTACAATATATTTTTTGATCGTGGAATTATTATTTGCTTGGCCGCGTTAATGTGTTAAATTATGAATATTTTTCCTATTTCTGAAATTACTTACTTGTTTTTTTGTAGATTGACCATCCATTGAGTCATCCAATGCAACTTCTATGGATGTTCACATATTTCTGTTGTATGATGTCCGAAGTATTCATGCTGTGCTGGTTTGGGGACGATCTAATAAACAGAGTACGTACAACATTAAATTACATAATTTGACTCTTAAAAATGATTCATGGAGTTATTGGTATCATTATTTTTATTTTTATAGTTGAATAATATAAAATGCTGCTTTATTTATGTGAAATAAAAACTGATTGTCGAGTAGTTCTTTCCGAGGAATTCTAAGTGATGCCTACACATCTAGATCAATGGTCTGCACAGGCTTGTTGGTGATCCAGCATTTGTAAACACAATAGACTAGAATTTAAGTGCACCCGAGTATGAATCTTGCTTCTAGCAATTGTTACCCTTTAAAAGTTATATCTTATTTAAGTATCTTAGTAAGTATAAGACATAAAGGAATTTTCAACAAACGGAATTTTTGGCAAACAAGCGCAGAGTAGAGACATAGCGCTCGGTGTCACGGGAAGACTTACATGAAGGACACACTTCCTGAAAAAAACATGTTTCCAAAACCTACTACAAAAAGAAGAAGAATACTTTTCATCTATAATATTGAGAGTGAGAATCGAGTAAAAAAAGTGAAATTTAATCGATTATTTATAGAAATGATTAAGTAAAAAAACTTGATTTAAATTGGGTATACATATATTTTGAAACACGTTATGTTTTTCATAACACACCTGCACAAATAAACAATTGATAATACAAATGGTTCACTAAAATGCAAAATCGTATCCAAACAAAAGAGAAGAATAAGGACAAAAGGAATGTTATTCAAGTCGAAAGTTTTAATTGAACAATCCTACTTGAAACTTTGTCCATTCTGAATAGGGAATATCTTGTCCAGAGTTACAGTTGTTGCTATTTATTCCACTGATATATCATGTGGAATTTAAAAGTTTATCCTGTATACAAGTTAAAGCATTAGCATTATTGTAAACAAAAGAGATCCGATCCGAAACCTTTAATACAATTTAATATTATATGATATGTTATACGTGGAAAAGTTTAAATTTTAACTCATATTCTTGCAAATGTATCACTGCAATTCAAAACTCTGTATACTTCAGAGAGCAATAACTATCTACCAAATATAATTTAAACAGTTACATCAAACATACTCAAACCTCATAATATGAAATATATTATTTTAAAAGTACGTAAAGATTTTTTTCAAGTATCATCTTCTTCTTCTTGTGTCATGTCAGGTCTCCCCGACGTTGACGGCCACCAAAGAGAAAGTCTCCCTTTCCTGTGCTGTGCGAAACAGCTCCTCCACAGTTCTCATACCGGTCCATTCCCGGATGTTTCGCATGCAAGGAAAGCTGCCTTCTTCCGACCCCTCTATGACCCTACATCTTCCTCTTCATGACAAGTGTCACTTTTTTTTAGATATTTAAAAATCTTATTATATATCATTAAAATTCAATTATATTTCATATTTCATTTCGTGTGAACAAATGAATTAAACTCAAAAAATATTGTCACTGTCACATTAAAAAAAAAACTAACGACAAAATGAATGTATGTCAAGGTTCTCTCTATGGTTCTCTCTGCCTACCCCATGATGGGCATGGCGTAATGGTATGTTTGTAGTTACAATTATACGTGTTATACAGATTGCAGACGCCTTTGAAAATTGAAGAGTTTTATGATGTACCTACAATAGATGTACATTATACTACCTGACGCTTGGAAAAATATGAGAATAGATACTCTGAAAAAAACAGTAAACAGTTGGCTTATATCCATCGGCATAGATGAATCCAATAATAAATTAAGGTTATTCTAGTTTGCTCGCTATTAATTAAATTATATTATTTAGCATCTTAATTAGATAAGTTATTGATACCTACTAATCGTATTTACATATCGGACGTCCTAAAACAGGTTCATCTAGTTGGACGTCCAATGAGACAATATAAAATTTATATAGAATTTTATTTTATTTTATTTTATTAAAAGGGTACATCGACAGACATCCATCCAGCTTACAATTTTCATAAAAAGAAAATGATACCTATGGGTTATTATTATGATTGTTGGACGTCCAATTATGGACGCACACAAAATTACATGAGCTCATATTCAATCATAATGATATAAAAAAAAATAAAATGATATAAAAAAAATAAATGTATATTTTCTCAAGGATCCCATTATCAGATTTTAACCAAATTGAAATGGGACCATTCGGAAGATACCATTTTTCTAATGAAAATGAATCATCTAAATAGGACAACGTATTAAAAAGAAATATATATATACGTATATGTGTATTTTAAACTTTCCTTTTAACTGTGCAAAGTAATGTCTTTTTTATAATTTGAATGGTCAGGAGACGTTGATTGTACCTACCTAATTATGCACAATAGCCATGCGGGAGATACCTGTTATTGGAGCACTGGAGATTTTTTTTTTGTTTGTGTTGTTCAGTGTTCTGTTGGTGTCTCTGTATATTAAATAAATAAATAAATAAATTGCTGAAAATACACAAAAAAAAATTTACGTCAAATTGATAACCTCTCTACAAAACATGGATTATTTAATGAAGTAGTCAGTATTTTTTAATTAGTTTTATTTTTTAATTCATTTCAGACATTTAAATAAAATATCAATTGCTAGTATTATTCATGATATATGCTGAAATATGAATTTGATATAATACCTACATTTTTCGTCTCTGAATTCTGATTTTGAATTTCTAATTATTCTAAACAAATCTTGAAGAATAGTTATACTGCTTCGATTTTCCACAGTCAAATTCTAAAAAATATTAAAGCTTCAATATTTATTTCTCTCATATATTATATAACTTATGGAATATGTCGGTTTTTTCTTGTTTTCAAATAGCATATTTATTTCAGAGTGGTCATCTTCAGCAGGCCGCCTTCAACAGCCAATGGTGCGACTTCCCCGAGGATGTCAAGAGAAGTTTGGGAATCTTTATGGAAAGAATTAAGAGACCCATGAGAGTGACTGCAGGGAAGATTTTCATACTTTCCTTGGATACATTCACAAATGTAGGAAGAAGTAATATAATAATTTACGTAACTTTTATGTAAACGTATTATGTAAACTTTATCCGTGTAAGCACGTAACTTTGAATACGGCAAAGATTAATCTTATTTGAGGAGTAGTATACAACCTTTTTCCACCATGAAGAGTTAATAATAATGAAACCAAGATTGCCACCAAGAATGGTTATAAATATTTTACTTCCTATTTATTAAAAAAATATATATTTATTTAATAAATATACCAAATTTCACCAATTTAACATTTCTCCAAGACATCTTAACAACACGAATATTTGAAAAATATTTGAAAAACATTTTGATAAAAATATGATTCCTTAGGTTGAATGAATCGAAGAGTTAGTACTTAGTAAAAAAGGAGTGGGTTGTGACCAACGTTACACTTCTCACTACCAAGTCACTCCACAAAGTATTCAAATTTTGTATGGATAATTGTCAGCATTTTCATGAGTTTATTAATTATTTTAGATTTTAATATTTTATTATAAAAAATTGATAGGTAATTCCTTAATGGCAATTTTATGAAAGTGATTTTTTGATGCATTTTAAGTTTCTTGAGCTTGGGGTCAGCACACAGCACATATCATATATCATATAGCTCATACCACATACATATACCTACACAAATACATTGTGATGAAACTTTCAGAATACAATCTCAGCACACAATAATAATAATAATAATGAACACTTTTTTGCACCCTGCGCAAGTGGTGAGTTTATTACCGTATGGCAATTTCTTCCAACTAACCCAGTGTTTCCAGCCCAGAGAAGCAATATTTGCGTGAGAAATAAATTTAAGTAAATTTCTCTGCTGGGAATCGAACCCAGGACGCCCGCACAGAAACTAAACGGCTTACCAACTGTGCAACAATGTTACTAGTGATAATCTGCAATAAAAAAAATAACCTTAAAATTACAAATTCATAGCTCCAATTCATTATTCCCCACTCCCACTGAATATCCCCTTGGGGTAGTGAGGAGGAAAATACATTATTAGCTTTTACGATAAAAATCAAGGTATCAATGTATCAATACTTTCTCGTCCAATGTATCAAAACTTATTCAATGTATCAATACTTTCTCGTCCAATGTATCAACACTTATTCAATGTATCAATACTTACTCGCCCAATGTATCAACTCTTATTCAATGTATCAGTACTATGTATGTAACTTACTCGCCCAATGTATCAACACTTATTCAATGTATCAATACTTACTCGCCCAATGTATCAACACTTATTCAATGTATCAATACTTACTCGCCCAATGTATCAAAACTTATTCAATGTAAAAATACTTACTCGTCCAATGAACCTTTTTTCAAAGCTGGCAGTATATACTGATTGACAATTTCGGATTTTAAATTATACAGAGGTGGAGTTTTTGATTAATAAAATAGCATTTGATAAACAAAAGAATAGAATGGTAGCTTAGTATACATAATTACAGATATAGTTAAATGGCAACACGTGGCAATTTCGACAGTAAATAATATCAAATAATGTGGTTTTTATTCAAATAAATTCAGCCATCTTATTTGAGTCGAGACAAAGGGAGAATCTTGTAATCTCACCAACCTGCATTCTCTTTTCAAATAATACAAAGATGTAGATATTTTTAATTTAATGAGTTTAAAGCCAGTAATGAATGATGTCTTTAAAAGAACCCCTTTTGTTAAAATTTAAAGGTATCATTGGGAAAGGAAATAATTAAATTTGTTCTGAGGATTCAACCGGCTCTGACGGTCCTTTCATATCATCGTAGAACACAATGAACAAGACACCATTATAATTGAGTCCTTTTTGTTAGGAAAGAAAAAAAAAATGAAAGACGTACCTTGAAGGTATATCAATGTTGATAGGTACATTATTGATATCTACTGAATATTTGTCCGTCTGTTTAGTGATCGAACAAACACATTCATTTAACAAAATAATTAAATCCACGATACTTCATAAATATATATATATATAACTTGGCTTAAATTTCAAAGAATGCATACAATTATTTGTTTATAGTCTCTACATATTTAATTTACAGTGTTGATAGCAATTTCCTCCGAAAAGGACATCAAGGATCCATCTCCTTGATGTAAAAAATAGGCGATATGAATGTTAACGAACACAATACAAAATGTATGAAAATATTGTTTGGATTAAAGTGTGAAAAATCAATGAGTTTAGAAAAAAGATATCTAAGTATGTGTTGAATGCAAATAACTTGGTGTGTCGAGTAAAAATGATTACCTACGTTTGATTGGTGTGTTTAAAACAAAAAAGTAAAAATAGAAATAGTTATTGAGTGATGAAGGGTTTCATAATAAAAGAGAATTTACAAAATTTGCTTCTATTTTCAGTTCAAATAAGTCACAATATTATATATTATTAATTTTACTGATGTTCGCGATGTTTGGGTCGATATTAATTTTACACGTATATTTAAAGAATAGACACTACTGTCGTCCTGTCGGTTGATGGGCGAATGCCAAACCGCGCCGCGTATTCGGTTCAGGAACTGATGTCCTTCGGCCATCTTCGTTAATGTGAATGAGATGCGAGACTATCCGACGAATGATGTTTCCATTGTGGGGTAGGTATAGTCTCGCCACAGTAATATCTAAATATACATATATAAGTTGTATAGAAAATAATATGGACTTGATGTGTTAAATATGTAAAATTATTGTAAAGGATTAATGTAGGTATTTTATACAAAAAAATGTTATATCAATGTATGATGGAATACAACTGAAGTGCGAGGAATAAAAAATATTTTGTAGAAACGATGTATGTATAGTGTATGTATGTATAATACAATTAAAAAAATTGGGAAATAGTTATATTTTGTACAAAAAAAGGTTAATATGTTGTAAAATTGATGTGTTGGATGAAAGTCAGATCTGTTAGTACGAACTTATAAATCAAATTAAATTAAATAATATCCATTGCAAATTCCAGTACCTACAGACAGGCAAACACACAGTAGAAGTTTAATATATCTGAAATCAAACTTATAACAATATAAATAACGCCTGAATATTATGCAAAATGTATAGCATTCAAAATTCAAGTTCAGAAATACAAAAGTGTTCAATTTTTTCAATATATCAAATGAATCAACTGGAAATATGATTTAGTTTTAGCAAATTCTGAATGATTCAGAGCTCTGGGTGGTCGGTAAGTTAGGTGAAAATCGATTACTAAATTCCAGTGTAGACAGGCCGACAAGTGAAGTCTAAGAAACCTGAAATTGATCTAATAACAATATAAATAACGCCTGAATATTATGCAACATGTATAGCATTACAATTCAAGTTCAAAAATACAAAAGTGTTCAATTTTATCAAAATAGCAAGTGAATCAAACTGTAAATATGCTTTAGTTTTAGCAAATTCCTAATATTTCAGAGATCTAGCTGGTCGGTAAGTTAGGTGAAAATCGATTTCAAAATTCCAGTACAGTCAGGAGAAGTAAAAGAAAAGGGTAAAAAAGTTCGTGAGAATGCACGGTGAATTTTCGGCAAGGTATTTATTTGAAGTTAGTAGGTATTTATGTAAAAATATTTTAAAAATCATTTTCCACACAGTTGGAGCAAAAATTTTTAGGGTATCGTCGACCAGCCGAGCCGGCACGATTTCCTCAATAATTATTTATCAAACGAGGTTTTTTTCCATCCCCTCTAATAAAAAAAGCATTCTTTTCCTTAATTAAATTTATCGAACCCGCGGATATCGAGACGAACCCTTTCTTGTTCATAATTATTCCACGACGGAATTTCTCCGTACCTACCTATTATTATAAAATTAAAATACAAATAATAGACCTTTGGTTCCTACCTGTTGAACAGTAACACGTATAAAAAATTTAACTGTAAAATCTTAAAAAAAAAATGAAGAGAATAACGGGAAAAATGTATATTAAGGTATATGGAACTATTCATTTCCCAACACAAATATTTTAATGTTCGAAAACAATTTATTATCAGTTCAGAGAGGATTCTTGGGGGTATATATTTAATTATTTATTTAATGAAGAAAGGATTATATTACAGAAGGTTGCGTGTTCAAATGGATTCTATTTTATTCAAACATATACCTCCAAGTATGATATTGCTTATGTCAGTTAATGAAATAATTGATAATATATAATTTTATTTCGATGAAGGGTTTCAACCGAAGAACTTCTTACATGATCAATACAAATTTATTTGTAACAGTTGAAAATACAATATAAAAAATAACTCGATAAATTTGTGATGTCGTGGGTCGGAACAAATGGATAAAAATTAAACGCGACTATAATCTATTCAACGATCAACACACGAATAATAATTTGTAGGTTTGTATCAACGACGCGTCGTGGGCTTTGGTTCGTTGATCCTCGTAAATCTTCGGAAGTATTCGAGTATCATGATATACATGTTGCAGCTCCAGGAGTGCTGCTACAATTCGAACTCGGTTTACTCGATCGCAATTTCAGCGCACCACTCGTTTTGCTTATGACTCGAATTGTTTTGATTGAATTTGTTGACTAGTTCCTATTTATTTGAAAAATTTCCTTTCTCTAGATAAAAGTAAGCATGAAGTACCATCATTAATCGGTGACTACCACTGAGATCTGAGATTAATCCTCTTATGTAAACTGCTAGACCTAGAACAGGATTTTTTAGCTAGGCAGCAGTAATCTACTTATTGTTGTCACTAAAATATGGTATAATTATGTATAAGTAAATAAAAATATGAAAAATGAGTGAATTATATCCATTTGAATAATATTATTTTATAAGTTTGTATAAGTCTAAATCGATCATTCTAAATGCAGTGTGATATGAAAAAAATATTTTTATTTTAAAATTTTCAATTCAATTTTCAACATTTTTTTGGAATATGAGAGATGAAATCAAAGATAAGAAACTCTTCGTAGTCCACGAAAAACATATCTATCAACGATTATAAAAATAAAAATAAATAATTTCTTTGCAAATGGCAAGTTTATTGCCTTACGACAATTTTTTACAACTAATGATAAATGAATTTAAATAAATTTCTCCTCTGATGGAGATTGAACCCAGGACGCACACACAGAAGCCAAACGACTTCACAAATATGCAACGTGGCGGTCGGCAACATTAATAGGTAGGTACCTTACATTTCCATAAACAATTTAAAACGATAAATTCTTCAATTCTGGATACAAGACCAACCTCTTCAGGATTCGTCATATTATACTATACATAACATGCCGACCGCCGTGGCACAGTTGGTAAGCCGTTTGGTATCTGTGCGGGCGTCCTGGGTTCGATTCCCAGCAGAGGAGAAATTTATTTAAATTTATTTCTCACGCAAATATTGCTTCTCTGGGCTGGAAACACTGGTTAGTTGGAAGAAATTGCCATACGACAATAAACTCGCCATTTGCGCAGGGTGCAAGGAAGTGTTTATTATTATTATTAACATCAATATAAACTTATAGTAGGTAGGTATACTGTTCTCTGCGTAAAACTCGTTGAGATTTTTAGGTAATAAAGGAGTTGGAAATTAACGATACCTAAAAATAAGAATAATCTTTATGAAGACAAAAACCTCGACAAAAATAACTATATCGCCTCACCAATGTAATCTGTAACGATCGATAAAGTTATCCCTTTCGAATAAGCCACTTTACTTATAAGTTGTACGAAGGAACTTTATTAACACATTACTCTGCAGAACTTTTAAATTAACTTAAAGTAGTTAGTTCAGTTTTTGGCATAGCAGTTCTATGTAACGCGACAGCCAAACCCACATACAAAAAGGGAACTCTTATTATGAAGGAGATAATAAATCTTTGAAGTAAGTAGGCTATAATGAGATTTCAACTAGAGTATACTCAATGGAAGAATGAGTTTACATAGAAACATCTATTAGAAAATCGCAAACCTTGAAATTGTTTACTGTTATCCAAAATAGATCCAATATTCTCTAAAGTGAAAATTGATCATCGATTTTTGGCACCAATGGTAGATTTATTTTATTTTATTCGGAGTATAGGTACACAGATGAACAGGTTACATTCATTTAAATGTAACCTGTAAGTGCTACAATGTATAGTTAGGCCTGCCATCCAATTATGTATATCCACTGTTAGTTATATTTAACACAACAGAAGAGAAAAAATGCAAAGAAATAATACCTCAAACCTCTGTCAAACCTCTGTATGTAAAATGTCATGTTTATTATAAATAAATAAATAAAAAATAATTAGGAGATGGTTAAGGAAAGTTGGATAGGAAAGTGACGGGGAATTTCAGAGGATAACTAAAATAGAGAGAGAGAGAGAGAGAGAGAGAGAGAGAGAGAGAGAGAGAGATCAAATTAAGTTGTACTGTCTTCATACGGTAAAATGATTAAAATTAAAATTTTATGATTTTCATATCGAGTTTTCATATCCAACAGATTTTTTTTATATATTTCTTTATAGGTACTAGCTGATCCGGTGAACTTAACTTCGTACCGCCTAACAGCCAATGAATGTCGCGTTAACTTTAAGCTAAGCTGAATTTATGATTTTATTAAAGATATAAAATAAATACAAAAAATAAGTATAATAAAATATATAAAGAAAATAATAATTCAATTAGGTACATTTTCACGATCGCATTGCTGTGTATTTTAATTTATTTTAAAATTGAATTTATGTATTTTAAGTACATTTTTTCTGCGTTAAGTTTTACGATATTTTAAAAGTTATTATGCTATTCGAGACGAAGACGAGTCCAACAAATAAGAGATCATTCCAATTGGTCCAGCCGTTCTTAAATTATAATAGGTGTAACTAACCCGACTTTGTTTCATAGATATAGATTAAATTTCTATAAAAAATAAATTAACTTGAATTTTTCCGATATATTTGTTTGTCCGATAAGTTTTCCGTTATTTTAAAAGTTATAATGCTATTCGGGGCGGGGGGGGGGGGGGGGAGACGAATCCAACAAATAAAAGATCGATACACTTTGTCCAGTCATTCTTGATTTCCAAATGGTGTAACTAAACGAAATGGTTTTATTTATATACATATGTATATTATAAATTAATCAAATCATTTATTCTTAATAAAACAAAAAATCATCCCACATTGCATTTAAAAAAAAAATGAATGTGTCCGTGAAACAAGAACGTGTACATCCTCATACATTCCCTGCAATAAGCATAAATGCTTGTCAACATTCAAAATATGTTGTCTTCCAATTCTATCAAATCAGTGTGTACCAGGTGTACCTACAGTGTGTAATTTAAAACTAAGAAAATTAAAATATTCTATCAAATCTATAAATAGTTACAATATTACCGACAGGGCCAAACAGCTACTAAGAATTTTCAGTAAATTGTAGATACTGGGGTTCTTCCCGCCATACATTTTGTACGACTTGACTAGCGCAAAACAGGAGCGACGTTAGCGACAAAAAAAATTAAAAAAAAAATCCAGACAAATTTAACAGTCAGTGTTTACATCATGTTTAACAATAATATTTTTGCTAAATTAAAGCTATCAAATCAATCTATCAAATTAAATGGATAACGACTGAATCCAAAAAATTCAGGAGAGCTTTCGAAATTATTTATTATAGAAATAATTTTCAAATATTATGATTTCAAATATTATAACTGTCTGGATTTAAAAAATACTATAATTTATCCCTGTTTTCAGTTTCAAGACAATAATATCATATACACTAGTTAGTTAGAAGAAATCGCCATATGGCAATAAACTCGCCACTTGCGCAGGGTGCAATGAAGTGTTTATTATTAGTATTATTATTAATTTGTTATTTGTCCTATGTGAATTCATTCGCCAAAACATTAAAAATGCTCTCACATTTTAAATACTTTTTATATTCAATTCAAATAATACATATAATTGAAACGGGCTTCAATTGAAATACATACATACCATCACAACATACCCCACAATGTGGATTAACCAGCGACAGGTGCGAGGATGTGCATTATATTATCAAAAGGAAGCACAACACATACGTGTATGCCCAAACATTTATCACATTTTACCTTAAAAGGCACTACATTCAGAATGGGTGGTAAACCTCATTGCTGAACTAGGTATATGATGCCTGTTGTATTGAAATACAAAACAAATTTTTTTTCGAATATTTTATTTTTAATTGCATATACGCAAACATTGGATTTTTTCTCTTTCGGGAGTCAAATGATATTTTTACCGACAAACATTTTTCTTCTACAATATCCCAACTTTGTCTCTATTGAGATGTTGAAAAAATGTTTGTCAATAATTTTTTTTTTTTTTATTATTTTTTTATTTCCAAATAAAAAAGAATTACATAAGCCATAATTATTAACAATATTAATACAAACTAGTTGCATGTAACACATGACATCCAACTGTCGATAGCGATAGTACGTATAGTTGAAGAATAAGTACCAAACTATAAACCCATAAATACAAATTATTTAATATTTTAAAATATTTGGTTTTCTATACAACACATGTAGGTATGTATGTGAAGATAGGATAGTATGGAGGTCAGTCCTTTGATCCTACCCAGAATATGAAAACAGCATGATGGTATGTATGTATGTTTGGAGATTAATATCAAACAATTAAGTCTCCTTAGATATTGTGTGCAGGCGACTGCTATACAAATTGTATGAAGCAATGTCGTCACTAAATTCAATTTTTATAAAAATTGTTAAAAAAAAATTGAGATGTGCTAATGATGTGCTAAACTCATAAATTTATCATAAAAAAATATTTTTTTTCATAAAAAATGTTTGAGAAACCCTGGAATTTAAAAAAAAAATTATTGAGATTTTGTATTTGTCTATGTTTATACCAATTTTCAGCGTTCTAGCTTTTATGGTTTCTGAGATATATGGAAAAATAAACCAAAATTTCAAAAGTTGATAACCCCTGACTGAAACAAAAATTCACAATTCTAAGTATAAAATTTTTGTAGGCCTATAACTGTTTATATATACACACACACACACACACACACACACACACACACACACACACACACACATACATACTCACACACACACACACACACACACACACACACACATACTCACACACACACACACACACACACACACACACACACACACACACACACACACACACACACACACAGACACATATACACAAAACTCACATAAAATGTTCTACTCCGAATTCTGAGTAAATCCATGTATGGGAACATATATGCTGCGAGGCCTCTAGTCGGTGTTATTCGCATGCAAAAAGTCCACTACACCATACATAATTTGCCTTCGTACACGCATCTTGGCTTAATAATGTCGATTCATTCAGAGAATTGAATTCTCATGAACTAATCGACAGTTGGTTTAATAATGTCGATTCATTCAGAGAATTGAATTCTCATGAACGAATCGACAGTTGGAATACAATATAAATAAAATATAATATATCAATATTAGGTAGGTACTTGGATATATTGCCTCACTAGGCAAAAAAGCCTGTTCCGAGGCAATAAAATATTTAATTTAAAATATTAATTTTTTTTTGTCACTTCTCTGGTAAATTTAGTCAACTACATAAAAACACCAGAGTCAAATGAAATGGGACGTAGATTTTCTTTGAAATCATCAAAGCCATAGAAACCCACTTGTTTCCTTTGCCATCTTGAGAGTGAATTGAATAGGTACCTACATAACAAGAATGTAGAAGTGGTTTATAATTTAAAAATAGAGTAGCCAAAGAGAATTGATTGGGCGAACATGTTTGTCTCAGGGTGAATGGTTCAGAACCTGGTCCATTCAGTCACTCAGCCTCCCAACTCATTAGTATCAAGTAGCGAAAGTTGTTCTATTCATTCGACACAATAAACCTGTCCCCATTCGTCGTCCATTTCATATTGAATCGTAGGTAGGTAGGTACATTAAAGGCGATTGACTGGAGTAGGCATTGTTACACGAGAGAGGAGAGGAAATCTATTGTATGCATTAAAGCGACTACATTAAATTTATTTATAACAAAATAACAATTGCAAGTTGCAAATTAAGACTAAGAATAACATCAAGACTGCATAATATTATTATATCACTGCAATACGACACAATACACTGTAAAATCATTGTTATACAATGTACTTTCTAATCAAAACTTACATTAGTGTCTCAAAGATAAATTCACTTATCTTTCAAGTCACGGGCGTCCACTCCGATCTCCTAAACGTACAACACTATCACAGTACTGATTTTTTTTCCTATTCATTTGAAGAACAAAAAAGGGATAGTCTAAGTCCTGACATAACGTCAGCAATCTCATTAAATATATTTAAAAAAGGTTTAAGCAAATCTATCTCCAGCGGGGCTACTCATGAAGTTGATTACAGTAAAATTAAGATTAGCTTCAGACATTAGCAATCTTTGAGGTTAAATTAATTAAATAATACTATAAATTTACACAACAATTCATGACAATTTCATACAAAACGTAGATATCAACAAATTTTCATGATTCTTCTCTTCTTCTGGATCACAATCCTAGGATTGGTCTGCACCAAACACTCGATCTTTCCACTTAACTCTATCGTCCGCCAGTCTCTTCATCTCTTTGTAGCTGCTGCAGCGCACGTCACTGATTATCTGGTTTATATAATTTTTTTCTGGGGCGACCTTTACAGTTACCCCCATCAATCATTCCTTCGACGATGGTAAAAAGCAGGCATGGGTGCCGGATGTTGTGGCCTATCCAAGTTGTTTTCTGTTGGGCAATTCTTTTCATAATTTGCCTTGTCTCTCCAATCCTACTTAGTACCTCGTCGTTGCTGATGTGTTCTAACCAGTGAACTTTAGTCATGCGTCGTGATTAAATGTAGAGAAAGATTATTATTGGATTATGATCGAGTACTGCTTTATACATTTTTAAGATTAAGGCAAGATAAGATCGTATTAAGAATGTGTCATGAGTAGCTCCCCTGATCCTTTTGTTTTCCTATCATTGCTTTGAACTGTTATTATTTTTTTGTATTTGTCATGTCACAACCATATTGCCATTGTACTGTATATTAACATCAACTCTGGTTGGTTGGTAGAAATTGCTGATTGGCAAATAACCCGCCAGTTTACACATTTTATATACAAGAAGATACAAATAAATAAAAAGATATTTTTTTTTATAAGTTATTAAACAAAATGGGCAACGTACAAAAAATAAAATTTTAACAATTAACATATTTATATAATGTAATAACAAGAATTAAACAAGTATTGTAATTTCATCAGCCCTCCTTTTTATTTCATATTGTCAATTATTTTTAATCATAGGTAGGTATATTTAAATGCATATAAATAATGTCCTATAATATTATCCACTATCCATGTTGTGCAAAACTGGGTTGCAATATTATCGTACACGTTTGCGCATATTATTTTGATTTATAATTTAAAAAATTCACTAAAAATAATAAATTCATTAAAAATAAACCAATATTTATTTCAGAAAATAATTATTTAATTATTTAAGCGATGTCGCTTTAAACAATAATATATCGGAAGTAGACCAGTTGCTAATGGCTTTGGATATTTCCTGAACAATCTCTCAATAAGATTCTCGTTTGGAGTCAATTAAAAGCATTATTGGTTAAGTAAATTTCAATATGATTATTATTGGAACACCTAGCATTATTAATCTATAATTTTATGCAAAAGGTTTCTTCCAGGATAGGTTACAGATACAAATATTGTAGCAAATAAGGAAAACATGCGTGATTCAATTAAAATAAAAATTTATTTTATGTAGGTACGTATCCTAAATATAAGAAATCCTAACAAGAAATTAGCAAAAAGGTAAAAACATTTTTTTTCTGAGTAATTGTACTATCCGAAAAGTAAGAATTCAATTATTTCTTATTTTTTGACCGTCAATTATGTTGAATTACCTACTTAAAATAAGTAAAAAAAAAACTTTTTTTAGTTTTTTTCCCCTAATACATACGTTTGACCACTGACGCGTTTCGCTTGAAGAGCATTTACAGAATGGTCATTCATATATATGTACATGGATTAACGCAGAATTCAGATTTATTTAACAGTTTATCCAACTGTCGATATGTTCAGGAGAACTTTGTTCTCTTAACATATCGACAATGTTTCAAGCCAGGATACGCGAGAATTGTATGCAGAGGTTTACTTTTTTCACGGCTTTTCCAACTTTGAAGTCAAAAAACACCAACTTAGAGGCTTCGCAGCATATATGTTCCGTACACGGATTTACTCAGAATTCGGAGTAGAATATTTCGTGTGTCTGTGTGTGTGTGTGTGTGTGTGTGTGTGTGTGTGTGTGTGTGTGTGTGTGTGTGTGTGTGTGTCTGTGTGTGTGTGTGTGTGTGTGTGTGTGTCCCACTTATAACTTTTGATCCGCTCAATTTACAGAGCCCAAAATTTCAGAATATATAAACCGTGTCTGTGTGTCTGTGTGTGTGTGTGTGTGTGTGTGTGTGTGTGTGTGTGTGTGTGTCTGTGTGTGTGTCTGTGTGTGTGTGTGTGTGTGTGTGTCCCTTATAACTTTTGATCCGCTCAATTTACAGAGCCCAAAATTTCAGAATATATAAACAGTTATAGGCCTACAAAACTTTTATACTCACAATTTTGAATTTTTGTTTCAGTCAGGGGTTATCAACTTTTGAATTTTTACTTTATTTTTCCATATATCTCAGAAACCATAAAAGCTAGAACGCTGAAAATTGGTATAAACATAGAAAAATACAAAATCTCAAATTAATTTTTTCAAAAAAATTCCAGGGTTTCTCAAACATTTTTTATTAAGAAAAATATTTTTTTTATGATAAATTTATGAGTTTAACTGCCTATATTTCCAAATATTTTAAAAATATCGAAAAAAACCGAAACACCCCAACTAGATAATTTAATTTTCTATAAAAAATACAAAAGATGTATTAGCACATCTCAAACTTTTTTTAACAATTTTTATAAAAATTGAATTTAGTGACGACATTTCTTCATACAATTTGTATGGCAATCGCCTACACACAATATCTAAGAAAACCTAATTATTTGATACTAATCTCCAAACATACATACATACCATCATGCTGTTTTCATATTCTGCGTAGGATCAAAGGACTGACCTCTATACTATCCTATCTTGACATACATACATAGGTACAAGTGTTGTATAGAAAATCAAATATCTTAAAATATTAAATAATTTGTGTTTATGGGATTATAGTTTGGTACTTATTCTACAACTATACATACTATCGCTATCGACAGTTGGATCTCATGTGTTACATGCAACTAGTTGTACATAACTTATTTGCCAGTACAAATGAGGGACTTATTGCCTAGTATTGAAACATTTAAAAAAAAGGAACGTTTAGTTGTCCGTGCGTGTGCGTGTGCGCGCGTGTGATTGTGTGTGTGTGTGTGTGGGTGTGTATGAGGGTGTGTGTGTGTGTGTGTGTGTGTGTGAGGGTGTGTGTGTGTGTGTGTGAGGGTGTGTGTGTGTGTGTGTCTGTGTGTGTGTGGTGTGTGTGTGTGTGTGTGTGTGTGTGTGTGTGTGTGTGTCCGTCCGTCCCTTATAACTTTTGATCCGCTCAATTTACAGAGCCCAAATTTTCAGAATATATAGACAGTTACAGGCCTACAAAATTTTTATACTCAGAATTTTGTATTTTTGTTCCAGTCAGGGGTTATCAACTTTTGAATTTTTGGTTTATTTTTCCATATATCTCAGAATCCATAAAAGTTGTAACGCTAAAAATTGGTACAAACATAGACAAATTAAAAATCTCAAATTAGTTTTTTCAAAAATTTCCAGGGTTTCTCAAACATTTTATTAAGAAAAATATTTTTTTTATGATAAATTTATGAGTTTAACTGTCTATATTTCCAATTTTTTTTTAAATATCGAAAAAATCCGAAACACCCCAACTAGATAATTTAATTTTCTATAAAAAATGTGTAAATTATTGTAGCACATCTCAAAATTTATGGAACAATTTTTATAAAAATTGAATTTAGTGACGACATCGCTTCATACAATTTGTATGGCAGTCGCCTATACACAATATCTAAGAAGACTCAATAATTATATACTTCATCTCCAAATATACATACATACCATCATGTTGTTTTCATATTTCGGGTAAGAAAAAGGACTGACCTCCATACTGTCCTATCTTGACATACATACCTACATGTGTTGTATAGAAAACCAAATATCTTAAAATACTAAATTAATAATTTGTATTTATGGGTTAATAGTTTGGTACTTATTCTTCAACTATACCTAGATACTATCACTATCGACAGTTGGATCTCATGTTGTGTTACATGCAACTAGTGATAACCAAAATAAGTTATTAAATAAAGATTTCTTAGTTTGTTGTGAATTTGAAAAATGAAAGGAAATTAATACTTTCAATCAGTTATAGAATTTGTATAAAGGTTTGTTAAATTTGGTTCCGATTCGAATATTTTTAAAATTGTATATAAGCAAACAATGGATTTTATTCCCTTTCGGGAGTCAATGATATTTTATAAAAAAAATTTTACATCTCAATGAACTTTCAAAAATTGGATTGAACTCAATAAGAAGGCATGACATGTGAACTTTGCGCAAGCGCATAAAGTGATCGCGTAAACCAACCAACCAGCACAGGTCGTTAGCCCTGTATTTGCCTTGAGTTATTGGTTCTCCTATTATATTCCAACTTCGTATTGATAAGTTAAAAATTTGTCATATAATATTGGTTCTGATTGTTTACGTCAGCAAGCGTATTGGCAAAGAATATGTAATTAATTATGAAAACATGGTAAAATAAAAATATTGAGTATTTACCTCATCGTCATCATCAATGGCACTACAGCGCGCTACAGACCCTGGCCTCTTCAGAAATCGTCTCCATCCCTCCTTATCGACCGCCAGTCTTCTCCAATTTATCAGGTCCATTTCTCTGATACCGCACAGCACGTCATCCAGCCATCTTAACCTAGGTCTGACTCTACTTCTTCTCGCTTTTTAGCACAGGGGTCTAATACCTATTTTGGAGAACGGTTATCATCCATCCGGAAAACATGTCCAAGATTAATAATCAAACTACATTAGTTTCATAGCACATTGCCTCTAGCTCATGATCATTCCGTATTCTCTAGGCTTCTCCATCGTTAGTTGAGCCAAAGATTTTCTTTAATATCTTCCTTTCAAATACCATTAAAAATTCACTATGTACCTAAATGTCTTAATAATATGTATTTTGAATTACATTTTCCATTTATTTATTTATTTTATTTAGCATTGTTTCTCGGGCAACTAACAGGTACGTACTATGTCAAACGTTAATGTTTCACTCACCTGATAAAAAGTTGCCACATTCTGGAGACTTATCGTCTCACAGATACAGACTGAAAACACAAGTAAAAACTGTGTCACCACCGGGTATCGAACCCGTGACCTTTGGCTCAGATGTCTAACCAACTGAGCCACGAAGGCCGCTAAGGATTATATTCCAGTAAAGATAATTCAGATAGGTTTTTGGATGAAGTAAATGTCGAATATAGAGAGGAAAAAAATATTCTATATTAATTAATCTTAGTTGTTAGGTAGACATAGAGGCAGGCATTTATAATTTCAAAATTGTTATTCTGTAACGAGCGATCTAGATTCTGGAACACTTAATTATTTATTATTCCTCTCCCATTTATAATCCAAAACTTTTGAAAAAGGCATAAAATACCGATTAAAGGAACACTTACGCATCTACAAGCTGTTTTATAGCTATTTTAGTTCAGTAGGTGTTCGGTACTAATGTAAAAACGTTTAGGTCTGTCGTGTTAATAACCATTGTAAAAAGAACTATATAACCCCAATAACCATTGTAAAATATTTAACAGTTATTAATCTTTCCTACAGATAGATCTTGTAGGAGTTGTAAGAGTATGTAATTAATGGTCCAGAGGGTATCGGTACCTTATACATTTGAAACCTTTTCAATAAATCTTTCAAAAACTATAAAAACCGACCATTTTGTTTTTTTTAATGATCATAGGACATAGGTAAATTATTATTTTATCTCCTCTAATGCTTTTGAAGTCAAAAACATATTGACGAGGTAAATTTCTTTCTTTGTGCGAGATTTTGTTATTAAAATTTAGTATTTTTTTAAAATTACATATACGCAAACATTGGATTTTTCCCTGTCGGGAGTCAAATTGTGTTTTTTAAAACTTTTACACATTATTCAAATATACAGAACTTTCAAAAATTTATTCACAAGGTAACTCAATAAGAAGGCATAATTTGTGAACGTTGCGCAAGCCCATAAAGTGATCACGTAATACAGCCGATGACAGGTCGTAAGCCCTGTAGGTGCCTTGAGTTCTTGGTTCTTTTATAAAATCCCGTCTCTATTGAGATGTTAAAACTGTTGACACTGACACTGACGGTAAGGATGGCCGAGATGCTGGATATTTTTGAAAGAAAGATCCTCCGACGTATCTGTGGACCGGTAAAAGAGGGAGACCAATGGCGTATTCGCATAAATGACAAGCTGTACGAAATATATCAGGCCCAAGTATCTCAACGCATTTAAAACTGCTTAGGTTGAGATGGGCTGGACACCTACAAAGAATGCCAAAATCACGCGTCCCCAAGAGAGTACTGAACGAACACCAGGCTGAGGTGGAAGGATGAGGTCAGGAGGGATGCAAAGCAGCTCCTTCAGGTGACAGGCGACGGCAGCCGAGACAGAATGAGTTGGAGGCAAAATTTACAGGAGGCCAAGGCTCGATATGGGCTAAACCGCCATCGGATGGATGGATGGATTGAGATGTTAAAAAACTTGTCAATAAAAAAAAATATTATTAACATTTATTAATCTTATATTTGACGACACCAATCTTATCGTATTCCTTTTGATTTTCATAGAAAAAAAACATGTAGCTATTTTATATAAATTAGATGAGTCATATTAAATTATATGTCTGGCAACAATTTAGTACATTTTGATGATTAGTTCTATTGTAAAAAAGGGGATAATTAGTTTTATTGTCAAAAAAAGGATGATTAGTTCTAATGAATAAAAATGTTAATTTATTTTGCTAAGCATACGTTAAAACTAACAATGTTTTTTCATATTTCTCCTACATAATATTCATGCTAATTTGAAAAAAGAGGAGTTCAGTTCTACTTATGATTCTGAAATGTGTTAATCAAATCGACTAGTCGCATTGACCGTAAAAACCAACGCATTTGAAATATTAAAATAACAGTGTATAATTTTTTCTCGAAAAATGAGGTCAAATAGTGGATGTAAATTTAGAGCTATTCAGGGTCAAGGTTTTTCAATTATAATTGTTCACTGTGAACGATCTCCACTATAACTTAAATCAATTAGGATTTATATATATATATACATATTCCTTGAAAATGCCTTGAAAATGCCTGGTGATATTCAGGCGAAACGTCGGAAGACAAATGGTCTTAGTCAAGACCTACTGACACGGGAAAACCGAGATAAAAATATTATAACATATATATATATATATATATATATATATATATATATATATATATATATATATATATATATATATATATATATATGTATATATATATATATATATATATATATATATATATATATATATATATATATATATATATATATATATATATATATATATATATATATATATATATATATATATATATATATATATATATATATATATATATATATATATATATATATATATATATATATATATATATATATATATATATATATATATATATATATATATATATATATATATATATATATATATATATATATATATATATATATATATATATATATATATATATATATATATATATATATATATATATATATATATATATATATATATATATATATATATATATATATATATATATATATATATATATATATATATATATATATATATATATATATATATATATATATATATATATATATATATATATAGTTAATCCTGGGCAATATTTACTGATAGTCTATAGGATTAGTGACAGGATCTCAACCGTCTTATCCCGAATATTCAAGAAACTTTGTTCTAGTCGGGTCGGTTCTTAGTCAAAAAAACTAGAATGAAAATTTCTGGTGATTCGACTCCGAAATCCTTATCAAACAATACTGGCGTCTGGAAATAGGCGTCCTTAATACCAACCCGGAGTATCTAAACTGTGAACAAATCCCGATACGAAAAAATAAATTAAAATTGTGATTTTCTTCATTTCTCGGGGTTGCTCATGGGGGCAATGGGGGCTGAGCGTATTTAGCAATTTTTCCAATCTCGGGATCATTTCAGATTTAAATCATCTACACTTCACGTTATCGTTTTGCTGGCTCGATCTTAATAATGTCAAATTAAAGTTATTTTTTATTTATTTAATTTTT